>APFE031546826.1:0-35819 GCA_000404065.3 Pinus taeda | reverse complement strand
CTATGTAAAATAATTTCTTCTCAACACACTTATGACCTTTAGTGTATTTGCTATCACAACTATAACAAAGCCATTTTGCTCTTTTTTCTTCCAATTGTTGTGGTGTCAACTTTGTAGGTTATGGAAGGCTAGGGGCAACAACACTTCCATCTTTATAGTTGTGAGTGGTAGGCTTCCTTGTTGCCATAATTTTTATTTCCATTTTTATTGCCAACTTGTTGATGGTGCTGGAACCACCAACATGTCAAGGGGATCTCTCCGGTAAGAAGTCCCAATTAGACCTCAAACCGTTTGGTGTAGGAGTCCCAGCAGTGGGTCATAAGGTGATGCCTTAACTGCGATGTTGCACAAAGGAATGTAGGATAACTTTGTCAGTAGCAAGGGTGTGATTGATGCAGTGAGTCAAGGAAGGTGTATGAGAGGTTCCAATACTTCGAAGGGGGAAGGCGGTGAAGGTGAGTTATAGGTTGAAAGGGATCAGTCCCAGCTCGGCTAGGAACACCCAACACAAAGAACATGCACAGCTTCCGGCGGAGCAGTCCACTCGGATGTGGCAATCACATCATACAAGGTAAGATAACATGTACAACACTCACAGATCAGGCTGAGACGAGTGGGATGATTGTTATGGCAAGGTTCAAGTGAAAGGTCTATCTGATGTCCGACAGAGCAGTTGACACGGATGGTGACAACATTAACAACATATGCAACACATTAACAACAAGATTCATATAATTTCATGTGAATCAGTTCATACACAAGTAGGTAAGTTAAACAACATATATCATTAAAGCAAGCAAATCAATCCAACTACAATAACAACATATGCATGAAAATGTTCTGTCTCTTATTATTTAAGGAAGTGTAAGTCATAATCATACAATACATCCATGTAAACGTGCTAGCCCCAACAGTGGAACGTTACAGCCACATCTGCCTACTCCTCCAAAGAGATGTACTAGATCTGTGCAGTGGAGAAGCCAAGGCGCGTTACAATACTGTCCAAGCCTTCTTCAAGATAGTCTTAGTAGAAGCTTGGCTAGCTAAAAGCCTATATAATAAGTTATGAGGGACTATTTATAGCAAAGGGTGGGGTGACCCTTGACATTCCCCTTTGTGACCATTCAACTACCCTCATGAATCTTCACCTACTCTATGACTGTTACATCCACTATTGACACTTGACTTACACTTGACACGGCTCAACATTACAATGCACATGTACTCATGTGAGACAACATGGCTTGAGCAAGCCTTGCAAGACATCACTGACACTCGGTCCACTGTGGTGAGACCAACTCTTTGACATGCTTTTGATGGTGAAGGTGGTGAGCTGATGCCAAGTTTGGTCATCCATGGTGTTGTGCATGCACCTCATGGTGACATATTGCTGAAGCAAACTCTTGCCTCCGTTGCAACCGGTGCATTAGTTCGGCCCTTTCATCCAACTCGTATGCTAACATGTGCATGGTCTTCTTGGGTACAACTGAACTAAAAACACACTGATGCATAGTGTGCATGCTGATCTTCAAGGGTGTGCTAGTGGTCATGCACATCAACTTGCCGAAGTACGTGTTCAGATCCAGTTGAACTTGCTTCTTGTCTTTGCCTTGGTGAATGTGCTTAATGGGTTGGGTTGCATGCGTGTGCACAATGACATGCATGTTGTTGAATCCCTTGCATGCAATCAACAACACTGCTCACCATGTCCGCTCAGTGTTAGTTGTTGGGATGGATCTTTAACTTTTACGGGTGCAATTTCATCTGTGAGTGCATGTTGTTCCCACTGATGTTCTCGATCCTGTTTCAACTCATTCATCTGTTTGTGCAGCTGCATGTTATTCCTTGAGTTGCTGCTTCGACACATGCAACTCCTTCTTCGTTCCATTCTTTGTATTCACACGAACTTCATATCGCGTCGTCACCTCATAACCTGAGTCTCCAAAGCTTCCTTCATTATCAGTGGATCTGCTTGATCTTGCAACTTTGTTCCGCCTCTGTGTTGTCATCAACCTTCCTCTTGCATTCGTTGCATTCGCCGCGTTCACTGCATTTGGTACGCTGCCTTCAACTATTGTTCATGATGCTACTTACTGTGATGTTGCTGCTTGATGTCCTTGTCTACGAACAACTTGATGTCTTCGTGAGTAGGAAAGCTCATTGACACTTGATCGACTGCATCCCCAAGCATGCTCTGAACAATGTATTCGTCTTTGCTCTTCTAGAACTATTGTACCTATACTTCTGAGAGGCAGATGAGCACTTGCGATACTTGGAGACATGGAAACACTTATAGAAAGTAATCTGTTAGTTGAAAACAAAAATGAACATGAGAACTGACTTGCAACATACCTAGGTAAATGATCATGAAGGTTGCGCGATTTCGGGCGGGAGGTTGGGAGATCCACTGCTAAGACTTCTCAAGGCATAGTCTAGGGTGCTGGGAGACTGGATGACTGCTAGAATTACGTAATGCACAGTCCAATCTGGCTGCTAGCTGCTGGGGTTGCATAATGCGTAATTCCACCTGGGAAGGACTGTTGGCCTAGGGACATAGTTACACAATTTCTTGGGCCAAGCATCCAGTTTCCTCCAAAATGCGCAAAACAATCCTAGAGGCTAGTCTTGGACAAGAATGCGCAAATATGAGGAGGAAGGTCAGCCTTCCTTCCCCAGATTGCGCAATGTAGCCTTGGTGAAGGCAAGTTCCGGGCCAAGGTTAGCCCGACTCGCCGATGGACAACTGAAAGCAAGTAAGTTAGTGAATGCATGGCGACACTAAGTGAGAAAAAGTGATTGAAAGTGCATGAAAAACATGAACGAAATATTCAACAAACAGATCAATATGCATGTGGGTGAAGCAGTTCACTGGTTGGGCGAACATTCGTGCAAAAACAGTTTCATGCATGTGACAACAGTGAGATAGAAACGAAAACTTAAATAGAGCTAGGACAAGCTAGTATATATGTAAACAATAGCAAGCGTTCAAAGAAATCAAGCAAACAATACTCCCACAAGCGAAAACACAAAAAGCGACAGAAATGCAGCACAAGGCATGGGAAGTGGGCTTACCCCAAAACAACTGAGTTGAATGTGCCGACTGCTCCTAGTGTGATGTGGGATGTCAAAGTTGCAAGGTTTATGTGAGGGACGAGCTCTGCAGCATCCGGTTGATGAGTTTTGATAACATCGAGTTTGTGACGCACATGCCACGAATCTAGAGGAAGCAACACTTGGTGAGAGGTTTCGGAATTGCTCCTTGCATGCAACCTCCAATTGCTAAACATAGATCCCTGAAACAAGGGATGCCTTTGCATGTTGCCTTGGGAGAAGAAGCCCATGTATGCAAGTCTGTTTTGCTCAGTCTTAGAGGGAACTAGTCAATTCAGTTGCAAATACAAGAGACTGCTCGACTGCTGGAGAAAAATGCACATTTCTGGCTAGGAGCTGGGCTGGTTGCCCAGGAGATTTGTGCAATTCTCGGCAAAGAATCTGACTGTTGGCCATATTTGCACAAATGTTGCTCTGAACAGCCTGTTGTTGGGAAAATTTGCTCAAATCCTGTTGGGAGGGTTGGCTGGCAGGATTGCGCAATCTTGAAGCCCATCATGCTATTAAAGAGGATTGCGCAATTCCTAGAGGGAAGGTTGGTTTCCCTCCAGAAATGCGCAATTTTCAAGGGGAAGCTGCTCAGCCTGCAGCTGGACCAAGTTCGGGTGAATAGCCTGTGAGGGGAATGGATTAAGCTGTGACCGACAGGTTACCTTTGTGCAAGAAAGACACCGAAGCTTGTGAACTTGATGAAGCAAGGCAAGCTGCTATGAAGGTTGGAAGGGAAGCTCCAAAACAGGCTAAGGAAAAATTTTGGAGGGTGTTTGTAGTCGCTACAACACTTGGCAACACACTGGTAGAACTCCAACTCTCTGAATGGACCTTGTTCGTGAAAAACAAGTCTAACGCCTCCTGAAGTATTGTTCAACCCTAAGATCATCTTGGCTTCACACTATCTTGATGTAAGATGTAGCATTTACCCTGATACTGGTTGGTGGAGAGATAATGAAGTTTTTTTACAAATTGTTTGTGGCCCGACTTGTGGATCCAATCCACTTACTACAATGGAATGGTATTTGGTTTTTGTGTCCCTTTGCATTGTTTTGTCCCAACTGTCTAATCTTAACTCCATGACAGGACTCTCCCTTATAGGTGCTATAACTATAATTACATACTGCACTATGGTCTGGGGTTTGTCCACAAGCAAATCTAGACCCTTAAGCATATCTTGTGAAAACCTAAAGGCCAAGATGGACACTACAACAACATTCTTAGTCTTGAATTCATTGGGAATTATTGATTTTGTCTTTAGGGGTAACAATCTTGCTTTGGAAATACAGGTATTGTGCTTTTGTAGCAGCATAGACTTGTGTTTCCTGATGATTTCTTATATTTTCCATATTGTTTAGAGAAGGTTACATGTTGATATCTTACCTTATAGATGATGTTTCTTTCCTGTGATTGACTAGGAAGTTGTATATGAGAATGCAGACTACTATGCCATCTAGTCTCAAGCATCCTACCTTTGTACAAATGTGGAGAGCTTTGTACCAATGTGGAGAGGAGAAAAGGTTGCTTATTTGCTTGTGGTCACGTGTGTGTTCCCCATTGTAATTGGAGGTTACCAAGCTTATGGAGATTTTGTAAGTATCAATCACTTTCCTTCTCAAACATGTATTTGAATAAAATCATAAATTCTCTGACTTTCTATATCTTATTGATGTATTTTATAGCAGTAAATCTAATGTTGTTAATTTATTTCTTCATAGTTTGTTATGCCAAGTTTCCAACAATATATTTCCCTTCCTTGCCTTAGGAACCTGCATCATTCAAATTTTGTTGTTAATTGGTTGATCTCATAATATTCTCATTCATATCGGTGTGCGTACCAATTGTTCATAAAGAACACAGTCTCTTACCATTATGGAGTATTGTGAACTTACTTTAACTCGTATCATTTTGGAATTTTACATTTGTTACTTAATGGATCCTCTTTTATAGCCATATTTAACTTGTATTAACTAACTTGTATGTAGTTTGCACTTCTTGTGACATGAACAACAAAAACACAACCATGTTCAAGAAAACCATGTTTGAAGTTGTTGCCTTAGTAATTGAGGAATTTGGTTCACTTAACCTAGGTGCAATTTAGGTTGAGGCTTCTTGCATTGATATTGTGGTCAATAGTTGGTGAATACACTTGCTTTATCAAAATAGGCACATAAGATTCCTCTAATATGACTCCATTTCATGTGTTGATCCTCTGCCTGACAATGTTACTTCTCTACTTTTGTTGGGCATATCACTGTCATAGGCCTTTCTATGTAAGAGTGTCCTAAAGAATTGTATCCAAATGCCTCACTTATTTTAGTTGTAACATAGTATTCTTCACTTTTCACTTCTATTTGAAATGTAGGGTAAAAGTAGATATCAAAAGTCATGTGAAGGGCGATTTAAAAATAAAACCATCATAAAAAAATTATTTGATGGGTAGGGGGACCTGTCAAATTTAACGTATGCACGAGAGGCTTGTAGGAGGCACATCGTTGATAACAGAAGTGTGGGGTTTGATAGTTCTTCATTGTATTCTCAGAGCAGAGGGGAAAGAATATTTGTTGCATTGAAGGTGAGTCAAACAGATCTTTCAATTGCTACATAGAGCAGATGGATCAGGTAATGCATTCCAAGTCTGTTCCACCCCCACCAACGCTTGCAGTAAGGTATATCTCTTCTTTGAATTTTATCTCATACCCATTCTTTTTTTACTTCAATTTCTCTGCGGCAATGCACTCCAACCCTTAGTGTCTTGCACAAATATTTTCCATTCTTATTTTTGAGTTTTTATCAATTTGAGAAAAACGAAGTTTGTTGGGAGAAATTTCTATCGAAAAAGTAGCTATGGTTGAATACTCTTTATATACTTGGCTTGAATTACTAGTTTTTCTATCACTTGCAAAATGCGTCTATTGCTTACTAGTGCAGAATAATTAGGTTTAATGTGTCTGTTGCTTACTACTAGTGCAGAATAATTAGGGTTAATTTATGGCCAACAAATGGGATTACAACTTGTTGAGGGAAGCTCTCGCATAATATAATTTCCATTCATTAACTTATCACAAATTTATATGATTTTTCTACTTCGCTTTTTTTGAACTGATAGAAATTATGGTCTTGAACATCCTGAACGTTGCCCGTAATGTTGCATCCTCCACTTTAGCAGCTTGAAAACATTTCCACTAAAACTCCTGGGTAAGACATTACCATTATTTTAACGTTATTTTTTATTTACTACTTCAACTGAGGTCCCGTGACTGGGTTATCTATTCTACCATATTTTCCTAGATGTTGTATCTAATTGGTCAAATAAATCTGTTTTCATTTGTCTTTTTGTTATGAGAATAGAGGCCCAATTTATCATTTCTTAGGGCTCTTTTGTAGACTATCTCAAAGGTTTCTCTTAGAAGAACAATTTCCATGAAAAGTAAAATTGGAAGGAAGTTATTTTTTTACACCCCTATAACATTACTTAATTGTTAGGAGGGTTCCATTAATTTTCTAACTAATTACATGGATTCAATTTCATTGATTTCCAAGTTGAGTTGAATTCACTCCAGGACATTAGTTTCATTGATTTCCAAGCTGGATTCACTCATAGGATCATGATCATAGTACCTTTCATTAGTATTATACTGCTTGTCATGTGATCATAGTACTTCTACGATACCGAGTTGATTATTGCCTTTAAAAAAATGTGGGATTGTCACGTGACAAGACAATAAAAGAGAGGACTCGTATGATTCATATTTGAACTTTATATTACTATGCTTTATATAAATAATTAAGTCATTCATGCCTCTAAGAATCTTAGCTTCATTATTGTTTTCAAAACGACAATTTTGTTGGGTTTGTTAATAATGTACAAACTTGATAAGTGTTAAAAAAAAAGGCAGTAGTCTATAATGCGACTTTTTGAAAGCTTTTCCGGCGGATTTTTCCGGTCAAGATCCGGTAGCAATTCATTGGAATCCCAAGTTTCATAGCTAATTTCTGCACAATCAATGGCTCCCAGGGGTTTTTCAAGGCGCTGAATCCAAATATGCAGTTAAAAAACCAGTTTAACTGCTAAAAATCAAGATTTAACCTCATTTCTTCCGCCAAATTCCGTCACCGGAATCTCCAAAAAGTCGCATTATAGACAACTCCAAAAAAAAAAGCTTTGACGAATGACAAACTACTCACATTAATCATGTCATATAAAGCATGATAAATGAATTAAAATAAAATATCGTATGTGTTAAGTCCATGCTGAATGGGTGGAATTTTTTATTTTTCCGAGGAAAACGGTGATAGAATTGTTTATTATTTATCAAATTTACTTATTATTTAAAAAAATACTTTGTTATAAAATAGGGTTTTTTTAATATATATAGGATGGGCAAAAAGAAATGCTATTTGTTATTTTCTTTGAAAATGAGAAGTCAACTAGTCTCGATAATTTATCTAGATTTTTTTTTTCATTTTACTGTTCTAAATTAAAAAACTTAATATAAATATTTATAAATTTTTATAATATTATATTATATATTTTTAAATTTATTTTTTCTTTAATTTAAAAGTTTATTTTATTTTTATAGATTAATTAAATGTTGAAAAATGTAATAAGAAAATCTTAATTTAATTTTGTTCTTGAATTAAATTGTAATTCTAATTTTCATAGTTAACTAAGTTAATTTGACTTAGTTGACTCAATTAATTCGAGTTGAAAGTCTATCTAAAGTCATGTAGAGTGGTTCCTAAATTTTAAGGGCCTAGGTTGACTTCTTTTGAGTTGTAATTATTTAATTCAATTTAATTGAATTCAGTTTACTGGTTGAGCAGTGCTCGCTACACCTCACTACTGTATGTTACACCCCACTATTGGATCTCCCACTAATTCCTCCATTAGTTGGAACTTGATGCAGGGTTACCCCCGCACATACCCACATCATGCATAAATACATTGTCCCGGGAATTTAACTCTCAAAGGAGTCAAATCTCCAACCATACATGGTTAAGGCCCCTTTAATCACAGTTCCTTTATATCGGAACCCAATCACCCCGCCAAAACCTCCTATCGGGACTTTTAAACAACCCTCAAGCCTTTGGTTATGACTATTAAAGTCATCCTTCTAAATTCTTCTATCAGGAATTAAAACCCTTTTTCAACCTTTATAAAACCCATAAGTCCACATATATATCAACCTTTCCCTCTTTAAACCTTGGCTAACATATGTTTATCGCATAAAAATGCTCTATCGACGCTATTTCCTTTATAACCCATTTACAAAGGAATTATACACAAACCATACCTTTTTCCACCTTTCATACGGACTCTGCACACTTCCCGCGGACTGTCTTTATCGCAATCGGCTATCGGCTCCTCCGCGGGTTCCATTAACATATAACTCTTATCACCCCTTCCACTCCGATATGCGATATCGAAACATTAACATATGTTTTAGCCTTAACAAGCTCGGCAATGCATTTATCGCAATATAAAGGAATAACGTTGAAATCCCACTCCGAACACATATAGCGGACCTCAAATACTATTAACTGCACCATATAACCCTATCGGGTCTGCTCCATCGCTCGTCTCATCACTTCTCCGCCAATACAACCCCTTTTATCATTCCCGATGCGAATTAATCTCCGCCGTCCATTTCTTCGTCTGATCTAACGATCAACACTAAATCGGCAAATCGCTTAATCGCCCATTTCACTGTCCCTTGACTGCTCGATATGCGATTAGCGATTAGATTTGGACCGTCGCTCTGGACTCTCGATCCGACGGTCTAGAATCTATCGCATTATCGCAATCGCTCTATTACAAAGGCCCATTCCAGTCCTCGTTGCAATGGTTTCCACCGACCTGATATGCCTTCCGGACCCGACAAGGGTATAGACCAACTTGTATAAATTTTCAAGTCCGGAATCTAACCCGACTGTGTTTTGCACTCGTTTTTAGTGTAAATCAGGGCTTCCGCTTGCGGCCCAAAATTACATAAATAACTCCGCCAATGCAATATTCCGCTTGCTCATCAGCGACATTATTTGGACCATTGATCCATAAGATCCAACGGTTACTGTGTACTAACACTCCACTTCTCCGTCTGCCCCTTTTTCTTGATTTTTACGCAATTTCTTCAATTTTACCTCTGTGGTTCGATTCTGTTGAAGATTCTGATCTTTCGCTTCTGCTACTCAACTTCCTCTAAGCTGAATTCCTCTGCGAATTCTCGCTTCGTAACTTCTCTCCAGAGCTTATTCTGTTTCTTCAATTGGATTCATTGATGCATTTATGATTCCTCTGAATCATTTGCTCCTCTGTGCATTCTACAGAATTCTGCCTGTAAACCTATTACAGAGTCTATGAATTCATATGAAATTCATTCATTCGATAGTCATCTAACCACTTGCACACTCGGAATAATTCTCTATATATATAAATATAAGCACACAGTTACATTCGAGACTCTGTGTCTCGCACAAGCCTGATCTTTGATGTCAGTGGCCTCCTCTTGCACTCTACCTGTAGGCTTACATTTATACCAGTGAGTTTTGTTGAACTCATCCTGGTTTGACTCCTAGATCTATTGAACCGACTCCTAGATCTACTCTATCCTCTATGTCCACTTCTAATTTATTAAATTCCTAAAAGCTCTCCCTCTAGTTCCTCGAAACATGTTACTGTTTAAGAGTTGTAATTGACTTTGAACTCTTTTGTCATTACTACCCACTCATGTTCTCATTTATTTGAGAGCATTTACAACTTCCTCCATTATCTAATTAAATCACTTAAAGGCCTAAATATTGCATTAACTTGGGACTTAGGAAACTACTTCTCTAAAGCTACATGACCCCCTATGTATACTTAATTATAATGATTTTCTCTTGGGTTGAATGCTCCTGCATCAGAACTTCACTCATAATTGACTCATGCATGTGAGATCAAAGAAAGACTCAGTTAATATTGGAGTTTAGGGACAATGTACTATCAATTGTAAAATCATCTAAATTAAATCGATGGTGCATACAATGAGAGGAAGGGCTATGATGGATTGTGTAGTTATGGATGAGGAATTTCCCAATTAAATACGGGCTAATTCCCTAGGAAATTGCGCAAGGAAATAGGAGCTTGGTGGGTAGCAAATTTGGCTAAGTATTGGTTGGAGCTTATTTGTGAAGCAATGAGATAGATTGAGATTGCGTAGAGGTTGCTCGGGCTTGAGAAAAGCATAATAATCTTTTCAGCTTTTCTGTTTAATGCAATATATAGATAGCAAGGGCTTTTTAGTTGTGGATTTCCCCATAAAAATATTGTGTTATATGTGATTAAATTCTTTCTCTTTTATGCACCATGATTTCATTGATCGTTTATTGTTTTCGTTGATGAGTAGAGTAGATTCAAGTCAATTGTTTTAGCATATTACAATCTGCAGTTTGAATCTACAAGGAATTTTTACATGGTATCAGAGTTGAAATCACTATAGAAGAGGATAATACGAGTTTGTCTTTTGCGGGAGAAATCAAATTTGCAGTATCATACTTTAGAGCCAACGAGATGTCATTCTATATATTGAGACTCAAATATCCCCTTGAGGGTAATTTGAACTATATTGCTTGGAAGGATAGGATGTAAACAGTGTTGGAAGACAATGGGCTTAAGGAATTGATAGACAAAGATATTCCTAAGCCAAATGATGCTCAGGATCTAGCAGAGTGAAGAAAGTGTGTGGCAAAGGCGAGAAGGATTATCCTAGAAGGAGTTCAAGATCATATTGTCTCGAACCTCCACAGTAAGGAAAATCCATTTACAATGTGGAAGGCCTTGACACACCTGTTTCAAAACAAGAGTGACCACATGAATTTGGCACTGAAGGACAAGCTTAGAAAGATCAAGATGGAGAAGGGAAACATTATACCAAAGTACTTGACCAAGTTCACCCAATGTAGGGATGAGCTTGGAATTTTCGATGTTATAGTTATTAAAGATGATATGGTGAGCCTAACACTTATATGACTTCTTAAGAGTTGACACAACTACCAGGACTCATTTAATGGGAGGGAGAAACTACCAGAGTGGGAGCGATTGTGGTCCGACTTGGTACAAGAAGAGATTCGATGGAACACTAGGGATGGATCCTCATCCAAGCATGATGATGAGGAGAATTGTTCCGTAGCTGGAAAGGCGGAGAAAGGGAAGGGGAATTCATCCCATTTAAAATAATATTTGAGCCAGGGAGGTAAGAAGAAGGACATAACAAAGATTAAATGTTTTCACTGTCACGAGCTGGGACACTATGCCAAAAAGTGTCCACACAAGAAGGCCGGTAAGAAGTCCTCAATAGGAGTAGCAGGTGAAGTTATTGCTTCAAAATTCGAATTGGATTTCACCCTCATCACTTGCATCATGACATCGGTGATGGGTAGTGTGTGGTACTTGGATAGTGGATCCTCATTCCATATGACCGACAATAAAAGGTTCTTCAATGAATTGGAGGAGAAGGACCTCTAGATGCACATCGAGATGGGAGATGATGGGAGGTATAGCACGATCGATATCGGTACTGTTACCTTTCAGAGGTAGTCTAGTTCTCCTTTCACATTAAAAGATGTCATGTGTGTTCTGATTTTGAAGAAGAACTTGGTTTTAGTTTCCATATTGGAGGATCGTGGCTATGATGTCATATTTATAAAGGGAAATGATTTCCTTCTACACATAGCCTCGGGAAGGGTGAAGCGGATTAGGGTTTGGGTGAAGAACCTCTACAAATTGGATGTATAAGACTGTGCTTCTTTGAGCACTAAAGCAGAGAAGGTGCAGAGCCAAGACATCAGTGAGTTTTGGCATAGAATATTGGGTCACTTGCACCATGAATTTTGAAGATCACTCAACAAATTTAAATAGGACTTCCCAAGGGTACATTAGAGTAGAGAGACACATGCAAAGGATGTACATTGGGGAAGTACACCAAAGCTTCATTTCATGATAAAGACAATCGAGCACAAGTGATCCTTGATCGAGTTCACTCATATGTGTGTGGACCCTTCTCGACAACATCCACGACCAAGCATGTGTATTATGTAATAGTTGTTGATGACTTTTCTCTTAAGTGTTGGATTTTCTTCATGTAGAAGAAAGATCAGGCGTTCACTAAATTTTGTGAATTTAAAGCACTTGTCGAGAAAGATATTGGTAGAAAATTTAAAGCTGTCAGAAGCGATAACAGTTGAGAATATGTGTCAAATGAATTCAAGAACTTCTGTGCATCAAAAGGCATTCAATAGGAATTAATAACACCTCATAACCCACAACAAAATGAGGTAGTTGAAAGGAAGAACAAAAGCATTGTGGGAGCGACATAGACGATGTTACATTATCAGGGCCTGCCGTTGCACTTGTGGGCTGAAGCATGCAACATAACTGTTTATTAGTAGAATAGAAGTCCTCATCGAATTCTTAGGATGAGTACACGAGAAAAATTTTTCAGGTAAGAAACCATATGTGGCACACTTCAGGATCTTTGGTTCATCACTCTACTGTCATGTTACCAAGGATGCATGGAAAAAGTTAGAGCCACCAACTGAGTTGGGTATATTTGTGGGGTACATTGATACAACTCGCAACTCTTTGGTGTACCGGCCATCTAATAGGATGACAATCGTTCATAGAGATGTGAAGTTCGATGAAGAGAAGGTCATGAGATGTTCCCTTGTGAGGGAGCTTTAGTTACATGCAGATGAGGAGATTTTAGCTCCAAAGGAGGAACCCTAGGATGATGTGGAGCAAACACATGTAGAGGAGTAGAGAGTGGAATAACCAACTCATGTAGAAACTTCTAGAGATAGAAGGAAGCGCACCAGAGAGGATGGAAAATTGTTGCATGATGCTAGAGAGAATGTGGGAGCACCCACATCACAACGCATGTAGAGAAGGTCACCAGATCAGAACACTGGCTACATGGCTCTGATGAGTGAGAGTGTAGAGGTTGAGCCATCCCCATTTGAGGAAGCAGTGTAGCAACTAGTATGGGTTGATGCCATGGTTGAGGAGTATGACTCCACTATTAGAAATAGTGTTTGGGAAGTTGTTCCAAGACCAAAAGACAAGGTAGTGGTGAGTTCCAGATGGCCTTACAAGGTCAAGAAAACAACATATGGGAGTGTGGAGAAACACAAGGCTGGATCTGTGGCTAGAGGATTCTCTCAAGTGGAGGGAATTGATTACAATGAGACCTTTTATCTAGTAGCAAGGTACTAATCAATCAAATCTATTCTAGCACTGTCAGTGCAGATGGGATGTAAGATACATCAAATGGATGTGAAGACAACATTCATCAACGACATGATTGAGCTAGACGTGTATATTGAGAAACCGAAAGGATTTGAGACTTTCAACATAGAGTTTCATGTGTGTAGACTCAAGTGAGCACTGTATGGACTAAAACAAGCACCTTGTGCTTGGTACACCAAGATTGAAACCTATTTCACTGGGATGGGATTAACCAAAATTGAAGTAGATGTGAACCTTTACCATATTGTGGTTGAAGGTAAATTTTTTATTATAGTATTATATGTCGATGATTTGATTCTGATAGGTGATAAGAAGCTGATAAAATGTTGCAAAGAGGATCTTGTAAGAGAATTTGAGATGAAGGACCTAGGGCTCATGCATTACTTTCTTGGTATGGAAGTATGACAAGGAGATGATGAATTGTTTCTCTCTCAAGGCAAGCATGCCAAAGAGATACTAAATAAGTTCCACATGGAGAGTAGCAAACCCATAGGGACTTCTCTAGCAGGTAACTGGAGGAAGGAGGATGCTACTTCAGGTGAAGTAGCAGAGGCTACTATTTATAGACCACTTGTGGGTTCACTTATGTATTTTGTGAACACAAGGCCAAACATGTGTTTTGTAGTTAACCATATTAGTTAAGCCATGGCTAACCCAACCAAACTTTACTGGAAGGAAACTAAACATGTGTTGAGATACCTCAGAGGCACCACTCAGTTTAGTCTTTGGTACAGACGGACAGAGGGAGTGACGCTTCAAGGATTGACAGATGCAGATTGGGTAGGGAATCCATCTTACAAGAAGATCACATCGAGGGGAATCTTTATTATTGGGCCAACAACAATTTCTTGATACAATAGGAAGAAGAGATCAATTGCACTCAGTTCAACAGAAGCAGAGTACATGGCTGCTAGTCAAGAAGCTTGTGAGGCTATCTGGATTAAGAATATCCTTGTTGGGTTTCTTAGTCAGTAGCTGGATCTTACAACTATTTACTGTGACAATTAAGTTGTATCAAACTCTATGACAATCTAGTTTTTCATGATTGGTAAAAGCGTATCGACATCCGGTATCACCATCTACGAGATTGTGTGCAAAGGAGAATCATGTTTCTGGAGTACATTCCTATACAGGAGCAGGATGCAGATAATTTTACAAAGGCATTGTCAAGATGAAAATTTGAGTTTCACAGAGGCAAGATCGGGGTAGCAGAAAATCTCTTCTTGTTGAGAGGGAGTGTTGAAAAATGCAACAAGAAAATCCTAATTTAATTTTGTCCTTGAATTAAATTAGGAATTAAATTGTAATTCTAATTCTCATAACAAATTGTAATAGTTAACTAAGTTAATTTGACTTAGTTGACTTAGTTAATTCGATTCGAGAGTCCATCTAGAGTCATGTAGAGTGGTTCTTAAATTTTAGGAGCCTAGGTTGAGTTCTTTTGAGTTGTAATTATTTAATTTAGTTTAACCGAGTTAAATTCAGTTAAATAAGTTCCAATTGATGGAGGAATTAGTGGGAGATCTAGTAGTGGGGTGTAACTAGCACTGCTCAACTAGTAAACTGAAGATTCACTCATAATTAAAGCATGCATGTCAGATTAGAGAAAGACCCAATTGAGATTGGAGTTCAAGGACAGTGTACTATCAATTGTAATATCATCTAAATTAAACTGATCGTGCATGCAATCAGAGGAAGGCATATGATGGATTGCACAGTTATGGATGAGAAATTTTCCAATTAAATACGGGCTAATTCCCTAGGAAACTGCGCAAGGAAATAGGAGCTTGATAGGCAACATACTTGGCTAAATATTGGTTAGATCTTGTTTGTCAAACAGTGAGATAGATTGAGATTGTGCAGAGGTTGCTCGGGCTTGAGCAAAACATTGTAATCTTCTCATATTTTTTTATTAATGCAATATACATATAGTAGGGGTTTTTTAGCTAAGTATGGCTTTCCCAAAAAAATTACTGTGTTATGTGTGATTGAATTCTTTCTCTTTTATGCTTCGTGATTTCATCAATCATTTATTGTTTTAGCATATTACAATCTACCGTTTGAATCTATAAAGAATTTCTACATTAAAAAAAACAATTATAATAATACATTTGGTTTTTTTTTTTTTTTTCTTTTTTTTTTTTTTTTTTTTTTTTTTTAAATATTTCATCTTAATTATAAATACTTCATCCTTTATCTTAGTTTGTTAAAAATTAATTACTAAAATTAAAAATAATTTTTTCCCTTACTGATTAACTAGTAATGACTTTAATTCTTTATCATGTTACTTACATTATTCAAATTACTTTTCCATCTAAGTTTATAAATAAAATTTATTTATTAAAATTAAATATAAATGCCTTTATATAAAATTAGATCAACTAATGATGAGTTAACTCACCATCCATTTACTTACAATATTCACCTACTTTTTGATTTGAGAAAATTTTACTTCCAAAAACTAATTGCCTTATATCTATTCAAAATAAAACCTAAAACATAATTTTATTAATTTATACATATTTTCGAAATAAAATTTAAAATATCTAAATGGATTATCCTGTGTGACCTCCTCATGGTTTTTAGTAATGAATATAAATAATAAAACTTGTATATCATCTCATATTTATTTCAAATAATAGTCTCTCTACTTAGACTATTACTTGTAAACTCTTTTACCTTTAAGAAATCAAACTTTAATGTAAATGTTAAGATTTAAGATGATAAAATATGAGAATCCAGATTAATTTATTAATCAAATGCAATTACATATATACAAGAAGTGTTGTCTCAAGATAGGTACGCTATCTTGGACACACAATCTGTTGGTTGAGAGATTATCTCAACCACACACCAATCTAGGAAATAGATCCTAACTACTAGGAACAGACTCCTTTACTTAGTAAGAATCACAACTGAGACAAATAGGAACTAGATATTCCAACACTCCCCTTTAATGAGTACTTGTCTCCATATCAATTTGTAAAATCTAGTTGTGGTCAAATATACCCAAAAAGAATATGTTGATGTCCATATAAAGGAGCAACCATCCACCGGAATGCATGGGTACTAACCGCTGCAACCGCCAGTCTTGTAGGATGTCCTTCACATACATGGTTCTTCCAACCATTATAACTGCACACGTGTACCTGTACATGTAAATCCCCCTCCAATATCATCATGGGTTTTATCGGATTACCCGTAACCATGCTATGGGTTTTATCGGATCACCCTCAACCATGCCACCAAGGGCTCTCAGCCACCAAGGCTCAACTCAGCCACGAAGGCACTCCAGCCACTATGGGCCACAAACTTGCCACTAGGGCACTCCAACCACTCTGGGCTACAAACCTGCCACTGGGCACTCCAAAGACTCGACTCAACCAGGCCAAGGATTTTCTCAGCTAACCCTAAACCATGCCAACAAGAATCTCTGTCCCACTTCACTATTACACATGGTTTTTGGCTTACCACAAATCGACACTACAAATACAAAGTGGTTTTAGATTACCACGAACTGTATGGGGATACACATGCCTTACAAGGCTTACATTTCACACTCCAACCTTGGAGTTACTAGGTACACAGTTTACAAAGACCACTATAAAACACCGTAGACTTGCTTAAAATTAAAATTTGTGATATACTATAATCATCATGAGTCTATTCCACAACACACTCAAACTCACACAAACTAGATTGTCCATCATCCTCCAATCTCTGATGTTTCTCGTGCACTTCACCTTTTGATCATATCCTAGGCATCTTTGTATTTATCAATTAAATATTGGAACTCCGCGAACCTGTCATTTGTTAGAATAGCTCATTCTAACAAAATAACTTCATATTGAGGTGGCTAATCTCAATATGTATATCAATTTCAATTCCAAAAAAATACTTTATGAACTCATGAACAACAATCAAGTTTTTCAACAAGCAATTCCCCACATACACCATTCGTTCTGTGGTGTTCCTTGATCCATGGTACTGCAACGCTGACTGTTGTTGACCCTATCTTCCATGTTGTGAATGACTGCAATCAGCTCATCCAATGCTAAAATGTGCATCGCGAACAAGGGACAATTTACTGGAAATTCACTACGTGACAATTTGTTCCCAAGCTCCTCAAATATGTTAGCAAAATAATATCACAATCCAAATTTGCATACATCTCATGCATAAATGTTGGTTGTCTGTAGAAGTCTACCAAGGCTCCCATTGCTACTTCCTATTGCTGATAACAAGCCCCATACTTGCTTTGTGCAAGCCTGATTATAACACAACTAAAGAAAGCTTCTAATTGTAGTTTCAACTTCATACGCAGATGATGATATAGATTAAGAACAATGTTGCATACCATGGACAAAATCAAAGGGCTCGATGACAATCCAAACTGCATCAAGTTATGAAAAAGCTCATCCTGTATAAGGGCTAGCAAAGTGAAAAATTTCCGCCATGCATTTTCTGAATTGCCCATTTGTGTCCAAGTATGCAATGCCATCCATGAGAGTGATCATTGTTTGCACTGCCAAAGACACAAGGAGGACATCTCATGCAACAAAGATCCTAAATTTTAGTTTACGCAATGAGTAATCTTCTGGTACTTCAGCTCGCAAATGAAACAGAGCTTTACAGGTAGTGCAATGTGAAAATGCAAAACCCTTCCTTCACAAAGCGCCAGCTTTGTTTCAGCAGGCGAAGAGTTACCAGTCGCGTAAGGATCTGTATCACCAGCGGAATTGATCCGCGAAGATTGTTATCGAAAGCGTCGAGCCTCACCAGGCACCTAAGTCGAACAAGGTCAGCAGGAATCAGACCCGAGAAGTCATTGGAAGCCAAGTAGAGCAATTTTAGATTGAAGCAATTTGACAATGGATCCAAGCTGTCGTTGAGACGATTTCCCTGAAGATCAAGAACCCGGAGCTGGTTGAGTGCAGAAAGAGGATTGATAGGGCCTCCTAACTCATGGCTTGAAAGCAAAATGAAGAAGATTGTCGTTTTTGCAGGTTATGCCCTGCCATTTCCCAGTGCAGGCATCGGTCGAGCTCCAGTTTTTGGCAATCCGTTAGGGCTCTAAATTGGAGTACTGCCATGTATCATTGAAGCTCCCGGTCACAGGAATTAGCGTAATAAGAAGCAGCAACAATACTATTCCTATCAGAGAAGCCATGGAAACGAGGCTTCACAGGAAGAATTTCGATCTTACACAAAACACACATGGGTTTTGTTCTCCGTCAGTGCTGCAACGTCTGCCCATGATGTCATTCTGAGGTTTGATTTGAAACCCTTCCTTGAGACTCACTCCCTCTTGTATTTTTTTCCTACAGAAGTATCTTCCCTGTAGCTACGCAATTGGGATCTGACAATCCTATGTATCCCTGGTTCCTGAGACGCCACCTGAAAGTGAGGTTCCTGAGACGTCACCTGAAAACTTCGCTAGCAAATTAAATTTACACATTATATGGTGAGAAATCCAAAATTCTATGACTGAGGACTGGAATAGATGGACAAACAAAAAAACAACACATTCTTTCTCAAAACAAAGGTATATACTCCCTATTTCCTATTTCCCTCAGCCCAGGAGGGGCCAAGCCCTCAGAGCTATGATACCATGATAAAATATGAGAATCCATATTAATTTGTTAATCAAATGCAATTACATATATATAAGAAGTGTTGTCTCAAGATAGGTACACTATCTTGGACACACTATCTGTTGGTTGAGACATTATCTCAACCACACAACAATCTAGGAAATAGATCCTAACTACTAGGAACAGACTTCTTTACTTAGTAAGAATCACAACTGAGACAAGTAGGAATTAGATATTCCAACATAAGTTTATGAAAATAAATTTTTAAAAGTATATTGGTGGTCTCTTTGGTAATAAATCACAAGTATAATTGTTAGACTGAAATGCTATTATTTATACAATTTCCCGTCATTTTTCTCCTTTCCAGAGTTAAATCAACACCAAAGTGATGAGGAGGAAATATATTATCCTTTTTGGGCATAGGAAAAATGAATATAGAAAATGTATTGCCCCTGTACCTCTTGCTAGGAGGAGTGTTACACTCTCTCTGATTCTAACTAGAGATCCGATTATAAAACTTATGGAGATGAAGAAGGAGATGGTGGTATGGGAAAATAACAAGAAAGCATAAGAGAAGCAAGAACTATTGGCTCTTGAATTAGAATATGATTATATTTCTTGGAATTTTTCTAACACTTCTTTTCTGGTAGAATTAGCCTAGAGAATGAGCTCATTGGAAGCTAGAAAACTACAAATTTTAAAAATGGAAGAAGTGGCTCGAAGATTAAAAAGTAGGGCAACTTGGATAAAGAAGGGGGATGGTAACACAAAATTATTCCATAATTATGCTAATCATAGAAGAAATATTAATTCTATTTGGGAGCTTGCGCTGGAGGGGGGAAAGATTGCCTCTAGCCCACAAGAGTTAAAGGTTGTTGCTTTCTCCTCCTCCTCTCTCTTTTTAAAGATTTGGTTACTTCCAATATCGGTTGCCTTGCCTCCCTTGAGGAAATTAAAGAGGTTCTGAAGCATTTCTATAAAGATAGAAGTCCAGGCCCTAATGGTTGGTTTGTTGAAATTTTCATTTCTTTCTTTGACCCCATGGGGCCTGATATTTTCCAAATGGTGGATGAATCTAGAAGGTCTGGGAAAGTATCAACGACCATCAATGCTACTTATATATATTTGATCCAAAAATGCTCAAAGACTAAGTCTTTTCTAGACTTTAGGCCCATATCCATGTGTAATCTAGTTTTTAAAATAATCACAAAGGCTATCTCTAATAGGATCAAGTGGGTTTTAGCTGAGAAGATGACCCCAAATCAATTTGGCTTTCTAGATGACAGGCATATCCGTGATGCCATTGACATTGCACAAGAGGTCCTTCACTCTATAAAATTGAAAAATATGAAAGCCTTTATGCACAAGGTGGACCTCGAAAAATAATTTGACAAAGTCAATTGGACCTTTCTTATACTAGTTAGTTTGTAAATTGGATTGGGCTTGGAGGTAAATACTTGGATTATGGGTTGTGTGTCCTCTCCAAATTTCTCTAATTTAATCAACGGCTCTCCCTCAAGAAATTTCTCCAGCTCTCGAGGACCCAGGCAGGGATTTCCTTTGTCATCTCTCTTGTTTTTTCTTGTGATGGAAGGATTGAGTCTTCTTCCATTGGAGCAAAAGCAATAAGGTAATAAAAAAGGCATAAAAATATCTCACAAACAATATTTCACCCAACTTTTGTTTGTGGATGATGTGTTGTTATTGGGATTGGGAACCATATTAGAATGATTGGATTTTCATAGAATTATAAATCTTTTTTGCAGTGCCATTGGAAAGGTGGTCAATTTAAAAAAATCCTCTTTTCATCAAAATGTAGTTAGCTCTGAAATCCTCTTGACCATTCAGTATTTTATGACTTTGAAAATTGTATCTCTAGAAAATGGTATAAAGTACCTAGGATTCTTCCTTAAGCCAAATGATTATCATAAAGAGGACTGGATGTGGTTGATCAAAAAGGTTGAGCAGATTATAAACTTGTGGTGTTACAACTAGCTATCACTAGGGGGAAGAATGCTTTTAGTTAAATTAGTGCTGAAAAATATCCTTGTCTATTGGTTGCCTATAGCCATAATTCACATAGCTATTCTTAAATCTATCAGGGAAAAATATGTTCAACTTCATATGGACTTGTAAAAACTGCAAGGAAGGGATTCATCTAGCCAGTTGGGCCTCCCTGTCCATTCCAAAAATTATTAGTGGATGGGGCCTTAAAAACCTATCCTGGTTTGGAAATATTTGGCTTTGAAAAATATGTGGAGAGGTCCGTTTAGTGGGGGACTTTGGAGTTAGGTTATAAAAGGGAAGTATCAAAACAAATTGTGGTCGTGGACTGACTTTGAGGAGTGGCTAAAAACCCTGTCAAAAGAGGCTCCATTGTCTGGAAAGCACACATTGCCTCTTTCCCCTTCGTCTTCAACTAGTTAGCATGGAAAGTTGGGGATGGAAAGTAGGTTGTCCTTGGAAAGGACCCTTTTATAGGTAGTGCCCGAGTCTTCAAACTATCCTTTGATTTGTTTCATTGTTTGAACTTGAAATGTATCTTCCACCTGCATAATGTAATAAGAGTGGATTATTCCTTGCCTTAGAAGAGTTATTGGTTGACTTCAACCGAGTTGGGATTGGATGGTTCTTTGGAAAAGGAATGAAATTTCTTTGTAAATGAGTTAAATATCAATGAGGTGTGTTTAAACAATTCCAAGGATTTGCTAGTTTGGAGGTGGGACTCCTCCTTTGGTAAGGTTAAAGCTTGACTCGCCTATGAAGAAATTTCCCATTCTACAGTAGTCCCAAACTACAGATGGAGGAATAAATTTATATGGAAATGGCATATCCCCAATAAGCTAAAATGTTTCACCTAGATGGTCCTAAAAAATAAAATTTTGACTTGGGAGAACTTGCAGAAAAGAAGCTTTGTCGGACGAAACAGATGTTGCATATGTAGAAAACATGAAGAAACTGTGGACCGACTTTTTGTTATCTGCTTTACTACTAAGAAAATTTGGAATATTGTTCTTCAAGTCATGGGCATTAGAGAGAATCGAGAATGGACCTCCTTTGAGGAATTTCTATATTTATAGGAAAATATATATAAATATCTCTACGCTTTTCCTATTTTAGTTTCCTGAGGCATATGGTTGCTCAGGAACAAGGTCATCTTAAAAAATGCTAGTATATGTATTCTCCTTCAACCTTCCAAGATCATTTCTCTCTTTAGGGAATACCTCTCAGTTCAAATCGGAAAAAATTCTAAGGATTCAATACCATGATATCTCTTTTGATCTACCAGTTGGATTTTTTTATGGATCTACACAAGGGAAACATTATGTGGCGTGGGGGCGGGGGGGGGGGGGAGTCGATTAAGCTGCCCGAGAACAAATCTATACTTTTCAAAATAAGCCTTGGAAATGGGATTACTACCAAAGCAGAGTTGATAACAGTTTGGGCCCTTATGATTTTAACTAAGTTCTGAGAAGTTCTGTAGAGACTTGGGTTTTCCCCAATTTTGAATCATCTTACAATTCTACCCAAGTTTCAATTCTGTCAGCTACAGATTCTCCTTACATGAATATGAAGGTGGGAGGGGGTCACCCCTCTCTGAAATATGGTTATTAGTAGGCCCTCTCAAGGGGAATGCAAAGCGGGAGCATAAGGATTCTCTGATGGAAACTATCAACTGCTAATTTTGGGAGGTCAATGGCAGAAGGGGCTAAAGGGTCATTGTATCCCTAAGGCCTCCCAAAATCCTCAATTTTTTATTCTAACAAGATGTTTAGGAGATCAAGGAAACATATGAGAGATCATGCTTTTATCTGCAATTTCATAGGTATATTACCAATGGAAACAGAGATAGAGTGATGGATACAACAAAACTAACAACCAAAGGGACAGGTGGACATGAGATTGGGACCTAAGGGTTTTCTCAATGTTATCTTTTCCAATCTGGAAGACAAGACCAAGATTTTTGAAGGAGCGCCGTATTTCTTGAGCAACACATGCCTATATATCATACATTGGGAAGCTTGTTTCAATCCAGACAAAGAAGAATTTACAGAAGCACCCATATGGGTAAGCTTATAATCTTTACCAATAGACTTTTGGATTCCATAAATTTTTGAAGGGATAGGTCAGACACTAGGTCGTCTTGCTAAATTTTCATAAGTCACAAAATGGGGGGAAATTATGTCTTATGCAAGATTATGTGTTTATATGAACATATCTCAACCTTTACCTGACTCCATTGAGTTGGACTACTAGGGAGAGATTTGGAAGCAATTTTTAGATTACGAGCATGTTCCTTTCAGGTGTAGGATTTGTAACGAACACGACCACTTAATAAGAGAATGGCCTCTAAGAAAAAAGGAATAATGGTTCAAAGTACAGAGGTCAAATGATGGTTTCAAAAAGGTCACTCCCAGGAGATGAAATAATAGAAATCGTGCTTCTTGGGCCATATGGATATTACACGACCACAACATATCCCTAATAAGGGTAACATGAAGTGAAAATTGGAAGAGGAGGTAGAATCACAAGAGGATTTTGATATTTTTACTCTGACTAATGTGTTGTCCTTGATGGCAACCTACTTGATGAGTTGTCTTTCAATGGCAGCCTACTTAATAAACATGGCAACATGATGGTAGAGGATGAGTATTCAGGTGATGACATATGTGACATAAATATTGGACAAATGAATATCAATTTAGAGACAGAGGAATGATAAAGGTGAAGTTTGAAGAAGTAAACACAGGTTTTATGAAGCAAATCTGTGTACATACATAGGTATGGTGAAGCAAAGTCATGCATACACTGGTTCTATGAAGAAAAGCCAAGTGCATATACATGTTTGGTGCATATACATAGGTTCTATGAAGCAAATACATACACACGCGGGTATGAAGAAGAAAAGGCATGTACAGTTTCCGCACCATGTTATTCTTAATACCAAGGGTCTTTACCATGGTATTGACCCATAGTGTTAAGCCCAACAATGGATATTTAATCCCATCAAAGAATACCATCAACATTAGAGTGGTTTGACCTATGGCATTGGATAAGGCCTAAGATATATAAGGAGATTAAGATCAAAGTATTTTAGTTTGCAAGTGATGAATATTTCATGAATAGTTAGATCTGGAGCAAGTATGCATGAAATGGGCTATTATTGATTTGTTTGATATGAAACTAAGTATGCACCCAGGAATTTGATGATGGATAAGATCCAATAGATCTGAAATTACTATATTGATAGTGGATTGATTAGATTTGTAATATTTATGTATGACACATGTTTTGTTATGTATGCTAAGAGATGGGTTTGTTCTGAAGAGCTAATGTGCAACACAACTATAAGTTAGTAATTGCAGATCTGTACGGATGCTTAATAACCTGAAATGCACGTACATACGTGAGTTTAATATTGGTAAGTCACTTATCGATTCAGATTTGTACGCGGATTTGATTCGTGAAAAGCACGTATACACATAGAAGTGTTTTGTGGAAAGTGCATATATAGACGAGGGTTTTGCTGAATAAGATGTTTGATCTGTCTAACCAGTCTTGTTGTGTTTCTGCTATCTGTCAATGAAGTCTTACTTGATGATATGGGCTTAATAGTAATGTTTGAAGATGTATTGATTGAGGATTGGTATGTTAAAGAGTGATGATATTGCTAGTTGTTTATGATTGAAGATCAGTGATGGTTCTGTGATTATATCAGAATGATTTAGTGGTTCTCTGTGTAACTTAGAGTTTATTTTAGTATTACAGTAATTCAGTTTTAGGGTTCAATATTCTGACATCAATATGTAGGAATGCTTCAAGGAAGTTGTGTATACACGCGGGTTTGCTAAAGTAAAGTAGCGTATATATTCTAACATTTTATTGATTAGGGTTTTTAGTTGGTTTAGTAAGTTGATGCAGTGTTTGGGTTCAATATTGGTATTTTGGTTACAATTATCTAATTGCCTTGGCTGTTTGAGAATAAGTTTATTGATTTGGGTCTTATTTGGTTCAGTGTTTGGTTGATTCAGTTGGTTTAATGATTGAGTGATTTGTTGCAGTGATCAGTTTCAATTTTGATATTTGGTATTGGGCTTAAACGACGGTAGTGGGTCTAGTTTGAAAATTTGATGAAAAGTGGCATACAAGTTGTGATGTTTTGTATTAGGTGGATCTAGTGTGAAAATTTATGAAACATGGTCCACAAAAGTGTTGAGGGTTGGAGCCTTCAGTGAGGAAGTAGAAGTTTCCTTCCAGTGGTAGTTGGTAAATCAGATCATGGGGTTGGAGCTCCCTTCCGGTGGGTGCCGGTAAATGATATCAGGGGGTTGGATCTCCCTTCCAGTGGATGATAAAAAATGAGAGAAGGTTGTAGCCTTTTGCAGGTGGGTGCCAACGTGATGGTATGAGTCTGCGCTACTACAAGATTGTAAGAATTTTTTATTTATAGTAAAAAAAAGACAGAGACGATAACAACGTTGGTTTTTTCCCACATTGTGTTTCCAACTAAAATCCTGGTGTTCATGTGTGGTTCTTATGTGTGATGGTTTATTTTGTTCTTACTGCACATGGTTATTGTTTAATTAATGCTAAATGATGTACTGATACACTAACTTAAGTTAAACAGATGATGAATTAACTTCAAAATAAATTTACTGGATATACGCTAGTTATCTGCATAACAGTTGCTTACATAAATATGAGTAAGAAAAGAAAAAATTAAGTTTTTAAACACTGATTCACCCCCCCCCCACTCTTAGTATTTATCCCAACAATTGGAATCAGAGCAGGTCCTTCCAAAGAGGCTTGACCGCTTGAAGGAGATCTGTCAAGATGAGTAGTTAGGAAGGAGTATTTTCTATCAGGCCACCTTTTTTTAATGGAACTAACTTTGTCTTTTGGAAAGTCAAGACAAGAGCATACTTACAGTCATTGGGAACTGATGTATGGGAAATTTTTGAAAGTGGATACTAATATCCATCCGCCATTCCCACAGATACTGTAGGAAAGAAACAATATGGAATCAATGCAAAGGTTGTTATTGCCATCTTGGGAAGTCTGGCTGAGACTGAGTTCGTGAAAGTAATGCAGCTGAGGACAACAAAGGACATGTGGGATAAGCTTGTCCAAATTTATGAAGGTGATGCCAAGGTAAAAAAATGCTAAACTCCAACCACTTAGAATATAGTATGAGACGCTGAAAATGCATGATGATGAAAGCATTGCAACACTTTTTCTTAGAGTTGATGAGATTTTTAATTCCATGAGAAATCTTGGTGAAGACATAAAATATTATACTATTGTTGAGAAAATTTTGATATCACTAACTCCAAAGTTCAATTCCAATGTCTCTGCTATTGAAGAAATTCAGGATCTAAAAAAGTCTCACACTTGATCAACTCCATGGAATGTTGAAAACATTTGAGATGACGAAATGTGGTCCTTCATACATGAGAGAAGCAGCCTTCAAAGCCACATATAAAGGGAAACAAAAGGAAGCACCCAAAGGCACAAGCTATATATTAGATGAGGAAGAAGAAAACTTCGTGAGAAAGTTGCAAGTGGGTACTGGAAGATTCAGAGGTAAGCTTCCCTTTAAGTGTTTTTCTTGTGGAAGAGTAGGCCATTATGCATCTAAATGTCGTCATAGGGAAAATCATAAAGAGAATGGAAAGAATGTTGCTAGAAGGAAGTTCTTTGATAAGAAAAGTTTTTACTCTAATGAAGAAAGTCAGAGAAAATCTGATGATCAAGAAAATTTTGATTCAGATTCTAACAATTCTTACCTAGTACTCATGGCTCTTGAAGATCAATCAATTAATGAATCATATAGTTGTGGGGTAGATGATTTGATGAAAACTCTAAAGGAGAATGATAAACTTAGGAATGTTAACATAGAATTTGAATCAAAAGGAAACAGTATGATTAAAGAAATAAAGAGGTTAAAAATGGAATTAGAAGCAACCAATAAAAGAATAAAAAGCATAAGAAAAAAACTCCAAGAAAAGGAAAATCAGTGTGAAACATTAGAATCCAAAAATATGACCCTAAAGGAAGATTATGAGAAGATCTAAAAATTGGTAAAAGCTTCTGAGTCTCTAGAGAAGATTATTAATGAACAACACTCTCCTTTGATCAAGACTAGCATTGGGTATGGGAATACACAATGCGACGGAAAAAATCAGTATAGTATTATGCAAATAAAGGTTGAATCAAATCACTCATCTATAAGAGAATCTCCTAGATCAAGGTCAAGATCAGTCCCTAGGCAAAAATAATGGTTTTATGGATATTGTATCTCTTGTAACTCATTTTAGCATAAGGCCACTGGTTGCAGGGTAAGTATATAGAATAGAACTAGGAGATGGGATAAGTTTCAACACATAATTAGAATTGCAAGAAGATTTGGAGGAATAAGGAACCTTAATCATAAAAATAGGGAAGATTGCCCCTATTGTAGTCCATTGATTATTGAAGCTTACTTCTCACAGTGACTGCAAAAGTAATGTGAGGTACATGACCTCACAAGAGCAGAATATTATTATCAAGTCCTCAGGATTAGTGATGTGTAATCTTAGGGGGACTAATACATATGTTGTCTTGATGATGAATCCCATGGTTGTTTTTGATATTCATGTTGCTTATATTATTGACAGTGCATATGATGTAGTAATAGTGAATAGGTACAAACAATACATGCTAAGGGGGAGTTGAAGTTGTGAAGTTTTAGAATTTTACTTTATGTATGCGGATCTTATTAAGACAAGTCACATATATACATGAGTTATGATCTAGACAATCGTGTCTTCTTCCCTATGATGATGAAACAGTAGGAAAAACTCAAGGAGAAGTTCTGATATGCTTGAGTTAGCTCTTATTTGGCTTTTTGGTTCTAAAATTGGTTGATTACAGTTTATTGATGCTACTTATAAGTAGTATTGTCTTATGGTGGTTTATGAGTTTCTGCAATATGGAATTGATGCTTTGATGGATTTACTGATTGAAGAAGATGCTTTGATGCCTAATTGATGAATGAGATGATATGATCAGATTCGACAGTGAACAGTTGGCACAGGTTTAGGGGAGAATTAGCTATTCTTAGAAATCCTTGGAACATAATGATGCTTATCAATGATGATGTTGCTTATGTTGCTAAAGTTCTTGAATGATGATGCATGAGTTTCTAATTATGGTTGATGCTTATGAGATGTGGGATGATAGAAAACTCTCTAGTGATGATACATGTATGATATGATGGGGATTGTTGTGGAAAGAACATGTATACCTTGCTATGATTATTTGATGATGATATTGTTGTCATGGATAATTCCTATAGTGCTTGGCTCTCACATGTACATGATATGCTACACATGGTATATTGTTTGAGGATTGTTTCTCTTGATGGTATCATGGAGATGGGTTAGCTAGATCTTATGGATGATTACTTAAGTTTTTTCAGGAAGAAAAAGCATAATAGTATTATATAAGGTATATAACTGCCAATATTACATCATGTCTGTGAAATGGTCATGACCAAACTGAGAAACAGACAGCAGATAGATCTGTGCTGAATGATCCCAATGTGACAAAATATACAGAATATAACGAAAAAGTTGAACTCAACATGAAAATCATCTTCGGTGTGAGGATGATAGTTTAGATAGTACCACATGAGCAAAATTGCGGATAATCATATGATCAATTATCCATCTGTAGGACTGAATGGGATAGTATTTTAGATAATCAGAATTAAAAAACAGGAAAAAACGTACCTGGGATCTTTCTAAAATAAAGTTAAGAACCAGGGAGGGAGAAATCTCTAATGTGAAAACTTTTTGCCTCAAATATTACCTCCATATTCCAGATGCCCGGACGAGAAATTAGACCCTTTTTGGACAATATATCTGCTTGAACATTCTGCGATCTGTAGATATGTCTAATTGAGTAGCCCTACATGCCTTTCCACAAAGTCATAATTCTATCATCCAACTGTCTAGATACTGATTTTTAATGTGGTGATTTTCAAGGACATGCCCAATAATGACTTTGGAGTCACCATATATATGAAGAGATTGAATATTTAGAAAATGACACATGAAAAGTAAACCAACAAGTGCCATAGCTTCTGTTTTTATATTAGAGCGGCCTGGTCCTCCATTCCAATATATTTGATATTACAGGTTGTTGTCCATGCAGATCTGAACACCGCATCCACAAATATCATTCTCAGAAGCCCCATCAAAGAATGCTCTTGGGAAAAGCATTTGATCCAGTGGAGAATCTGCTTGTTTTGACTTATGACCCAGAGAAGTTTTTACCGAGATAGAGTCGATGGATGACATAATCTTATCGAAAACGACCATGAAAGGGACCGTTCTTTCCTGGAAAATAATATGATTCCTCCACTTCCATATATGCCAAAGGACAAAAATAAAAATAGGTCTCCATGACGCTTTTTGACAGCTCCACCAAAGAAAAGCATCAGAAATAGAGTCATGTGAAATATAGGGAAAATCATAATGAGCAGCCAAGTCTCGCCATATTTGTTGAGATAAAGAACATTGAAAAAACAAGTGGAAATTGTTTTCCTCAGCTGATTTACAAGCATAACATAATCCAGGGCCATGCCAACTTCGCTTATGTAAGTTATTCCATGTCAAATTTTTGTTATGGAATACCAACCAAGAGAATAAGATGGTTTTTTGTGGACAACCAGACTTCCAAAAGATAACAGGATAAATTAGCTGAGATTGTTCAAATTGCATCCTGATAAGGTTTGTGTAGGTATCCTTAACATTGATCGGCTCCCTTGTTCTTTTTCCATTCCATACGAGGAATTATCATCCAAGGTTCGGCAGAATCGACAATTCTTCAAGCCACTCATTACCTGCATCCACTGTCGAGCCATATCTTCGAACATACCCAGACATGAGGAATCCTTCCAAATTGGAAAAGGACCCAGCCATGAAGCAATCAATTTGTTCCAAGTGAAAAAGCCTTTTATGTGAAAGAAGTTTATCAGAAACTTAGGAATATCAATGTTTTTCCCCCTCCCATAATCAGATCAATGCCTATGAGGATCTTATTCCCAGTTTGTAAATTCCATATCAAATTTTTTAGAAAATAAGTTTCAATATTTCGAAAACTCATCCAGATAGTCGATCCATAAGAGACCCCGATCTTTCCCATTCTGAACCAGAAAGTGATGTCTTTATTTGCCATATACTTTTTCTTTATAGTCTTGCTCCATGGACCATCCCCAAACACACCCCTCCAAAGAGACTTGCAAATTAGAGCCTTGCCAAAAATCCTCAAATTAAGTATAACCCATCCCCCTGATTTCTTTGGCAAGGAAATATTTGATAATTTAGTTAAGTGAAATTTCATTTTCTTTGCTTGACCACCCCAGATAAAATTAGTCGTAAGTCTGTTCAATCATATGGATGATGCTCGCAGAGATATAGAATAGATGAGCCTAGTATACTACTAATTGAACCAACACCGATTGGGCAAGAACCACTCTACTAGCCAAGGGGAGACTTTTGAATTCCCAGCCTAAAATCCTCTTATAATATCTATCCAATATCCATACCCAGTCTGATTTAGAATAACCGCAAGGTTTAAGTTGAAACCCAAGATATTTCATCCCATCTTTGATGGATCTCGCCCCAATCCCAAATAAAGAAGATAATAATTCAATAAAATCTATGTTAGCATCAATATGAAAAAAGGATAATTTAGCTTCATTAATATGCAAACCTGTGGCTTTTTGGAACCGAACCAGAATGTCATGAAGACATGTCCAAGTCATTTTGTATAAAATGCCAAAAATAAGGATGTCATCCACAAATAAATTGTGGGATATAAAGTTGTCCCTGCAAATCTTCAAAGGTCGACATATACCTTCCAGGACAGCCATATTAATACGAATACTTAATGCATCCATGGCCAATATGAATAATAATGGAGATAACGAACATCCCTGATAAAGACCTCTAGCAGCCGAGAAGTATGAGGATGGCATACCGTTTATAAGGACTGCATAATTTACATTTTCCACGCATGCCATAATCCACCTAATCATATTGGAATTAAGACCAATCTTAGCAAGAAGGCACCTCAAAAAGCCCCAATCTAGACAGCCATAAGCCTTTCTAAGGTCAATTTTCAGGATGACAACTTCACTTTTGCTCTTGTGCATTAAGAAAAGGACTTCCTGCGTATTTGCAACAACATCCAAAATATTACTGTCCTTTAGAAAACCATGCTGGTCCTTGGATAAATATTTGAAGAGTGTGTCCTTTATTCTCCCAGAAATAATTTTAAATGTAATATTGCACAGAGATATAGGCCGAAATTCCTGGAAGGAGGTGGCATCCTGAATTTTCAGAATGAGGGCTATCAATGTAGATGATATGAGACAATGAATATTATCTGATGTCCTAGATTCCTCAATCATCTGCAGCAAATCTGTTTTAACAAGGTCAAAGAAGTGAATAAAAAATTCAATCGTCCACCCATCTGGGCCAGGACTTTTGTCTTTTTGAAATGACTTCATGACACCCAATAATTCATCTTCAGAAACTTGCTAAAAAAGGGATTCATTTTGTCCTTCATCAAACATTTGAGGATAAGATTCAATCCCGCAGATAATGTCGGCAATGTTGCCATCTCCAGATTTATTATATTGATTTGTAAAATATTTAACCGCCTCAATAGAAATGTCTCACTACGAATCAAGAAAACCGCCTTCCCCATCATTTATCTTCCAAATAGAGTTTTTTTCACGTCTAGAATTTGCAAATTGGTGGAAAAATTTTGTATTCTTATCTCCTTCCGCAAGCCAGATGGCACGACTTTTCAGCCGCCAGGATGCTTCTTCAATGTCCAGGATCTTCTGCTTTTTCCTCTCTAATTCTTTAATATGACAACGCGATTGAAATGAAAGAGAATGTGTCGCAAAAACATCAGAAAACCTGTCTAATTCCTTTTGAATCGCATGAAGTTTTTTCCAATTTTCCAGTGTTTTTCTATGTTGCCATAGCATAACAATCTTTCTGATTGATGATAGTTTTTCAATAAAAGACGTGGAAAAAGACATATAATCTATAGGAGGGAACTCTTCCCAAGATTTCCTAATGAGAGCATTAAAATCCGGATCTGCTAACCAGGTCCTGTTGAATTTGAAAGGATACCCATTCCTAGATCTCTGCTCCTTCCATCTAAGAGATATTGGCCTGTGATCCAAAATGAAACAGTGTTCAATGAAAGACTTTGGCATGCCAAAACGATCAATGATGCTAATGTGCAATATAAACCTATCTAATCTTTTAGCAATGTAGGCACCATCAATTCTGCCATTATCCCAAGTAGGCTGCATTCGGGATGGACATATATCAATCAGATTCCAGCGCATCAATTCATTATTAATATGATAAGCCAGAGAGTCTTTTCTCCTACCCTTACCCCATATCTCATCAGAGTTTAAAGTAATGTTCAGATCTCCAGCAATCATCAAAGAATCAATCTCAAATAATTCTGATGACAATAATTTATTCCAGAAAGGGTGTCTGTCCTTGCAAGGGCCATAAATATTCAGAATGTTGACGGGGGCTTTGAAACCTCTGAAATGAGCAGATATGAGAATACCCACGAAGCATTTATAAGCCTTGGCTCTTATCTAGACCAGGTCCCATAGGACAGCTAGCCCCCCAGATAGACCATTTGCCTTAGAAGCAACTATATGCCACGTAGGAAACATCCTTCTAAAATATGCAATAGAATCAGGGGAATTATGCATTGTCTCCTGAATAAGTATAATTTTAGGATGGGCTGAATGAAAAAGGTTTTTGAGGGCCAGGAATTTATGGTCTACCCCAAGACCTCTGATATTCATGGAGAGAACGCAAGTCATGATGGGATATGCTCGGGCAAGTTTGCTCTAAGAGGCCCATTTTCAGCAAGTTCAATGATGGGGACATCAGTGAGAGAGAGATCTCGGATCGCAATGCCAGATGTATCATTCCTACCCCGAAAATGCCTGCTACTCCTGTTATTTTTCCTTCTCACTATAATATTCTTTGCAGAGTTTGGACTGATATGAGGAGAACTGGACTTGGTTTATGAATCGTGAGAGGGTGAAGTTCCAAAGATTTATTATTCAAAAGGAAATCCAGGTCACTACCAATTATATTAGGGGAAGATTTAGGGGAGTTAATGGGGGTGACAGATACGCATGGTTGCTTTCCTTTATCAGGTTTATGCTTCGGGGAAGGGGAGGAAGACAAAATATATGTCACATGGGAGGCCGAGGGGATATCGTGAAAGGGATGAGGAATGGGAATAGGGGGGGAATGGCATTATCAGAAGGAGGATCAGGGGGATGCTTGCAAATATGGTTATCTAAAATCTGCCAATCAGGGGGAGGTAACTTCCTAGAATCTTTGGTAATATGTGGAAGTGAATTCATATCAGAGGGAAAACTAGAAAAGTCCTCCCTATTGAGGAAAGATGGATTACAATCGACATTTTTCCGAGTGAGGAGATTCCATAGGGGGCAACTCGAGGCAACAGGAGAAAAACCTGTAGGAGACGATCTATATGACATTCCAGAGTAAGTAGACCCATTCTTTTTTCCACAAATAGACCCTGTTTTTTCCTGCTTCCGCCTACCATGATGATGACGGTGAAGGCATTTATTGATGAGATGGCCAGTCCGATGGCATGTATAACATCTGAAAGGAACTCCCCAAAAATCAAGATGTTGGATGATACTTGAATTACCCCATGATAATTCAATGTGATTTAGAAACCCCCCTCTATAAGATTTCTCTATAAGGATCCAAGCCACACGTTTATCTTTCTCACCAAGGCATTTAGGATCCACATAAATACATTTCCCAATTGCATTACCAATCTCAGTGAGTGTTTCTTTTGACCATAGTTCTATAGGGAGCCCAGGAAGCTTGAGCCATATCAAGTTGTTGGAAGGAGTATTCTGCAAAGGGTTGTAGCCTATATACCATTTGTGAAGAGCAAGGAAGCTTTTTCCATGTACCCATGGAAGTTTCAGAATGATCTCCAGGTGCTCTGCATTCATGGAGTGAAAACTATACCAATCTTTCATAAGTTTAGCTATTTGAGGGACATAACCCAGAAGAGGTTTCCATTGAAAGCCAAGCCATTTACGACACTGACCTTCATCCATTTCAGAAAAATGCCAGTGACCAATCAAAGCTCTATCTTGAAGACTAGTTATGCGGTCTGATAGGAAGATACCGTCAAGTCTTATTGTAGGGGGAGGCGGAATAGTTTTGACATGTCATTGATTATTACAACAACGAAAGGAGGCTCGACATTAGATAAGACCTGCTGCGCTGGAGAAATATGGTCTCGAATCCACTCTTTCTTATTATCCCACAAGCCTCCGACAACTTCCCCACATTTCGACAGAGATGGAAACACAAGTTCCTCTGCCAACATGGGCTGCCACTCACCAGGTGGGGCAGAATACCTGTGGCGAGCCTCGGCCAAAATAACAGCACAAACAATTTTGGACGTGGCCGATGCATCCGATGACGGGTCCATATTGACCGAAAATGGAAAAGGTACAATAACCCGCACCCCAATTCAGAATGAATGGCCCAAAAACCCACCCAGATATCAACAAGATTTAATCATTTAAGGAAACTGACAAAACTCAGAAAATCGGATGAGGGAAAGCGCAGTGAGGATAGGAAAGTGAAGGTTCCCATAAAGTGAGTCTGATAAGAGAAACCTCGAGAATTCAAAAGTCACCAATTCCAGGGAAAATCCGGGAATATAGGACTAGATGCGTCAGACCGTAAAAAAATTGTGACGACAGCAATGGGTAGGAAGAGAGATTTTTGAATATACAAAAATCATCAATATCAATAGGCCAAAAAACGACGGCATGCATTAATTAAGAAGCAGAGAAAAACCCCAAGGCATCCCATCATTAACCTACCAACCAATCGGAAAAATTTCAAACCCAAATTTCCGATACTGGACAAACCAGAGAATACCGGAGCCTAGAAGTAAGATTCATGAGGATATGTCTGGGCATACAATGCAACAGCAACATAATTCATATATGCACCACCATGGGCCAATTTTAAAACGTAAATCCGTGCATGGTTTGGTAATGATAAAATAATTCTTAAGGTTAATTATAGAAGTCCACAACCATCCCAGAGAATCAGACCAATGCATGGGGGTCAACTATGGACAATAGGAAAAAATGCAGGGAAAAGAAATAGGCTTCCAAAAGCTGCAGAGATTGAGAATTCTAGAGCAGCAAACCTTGTAGCAGTTCCAAAAGGGAAAAAAAGATGGAATACTGGAAACTACTAACTGTTTCCATATTAACAATTCATATAACCATAAACTGTATAATTCTCACTCTATGAAAACGCAGAAAATAATATAGGGGGTTAAACAGATTCACTAACCTTAAATCACCGAAAGAAACCGAGGGAAGAGCACCACGAACCATCGACGGACCACCTCCAAATGCATTAATAAGAACCTCCTCCAATAGCATTAAATCAAACGATAACCCGAACAGAGCATAGAAATTCCAAGATAAAAGGCAACATAGGAGAATTTCTAGAGAGAATATGATAAGATTCCTGAAACTAAAATTCAGAAAAGGCAATACTGAGGAAAAAAGTCTCCCCAAGAACGTGAAACCAGAACAAAATCATGTTGAGATTGCAACAAGATGATGGAGCTTAGTGAAAAGAAGTCGCCTTCACTAAGTGGGCCCGCAGGCTATTTTTGGCGCAAAGTCTATTTTTAGACATATGGATCATGGT
>APFE031546825.1:135272-167905 GCA_000404065.3 Pinus taeda | reverse complement strand
GTTTTTGATTGGCTTGCTTGTCACTAGATATCTGTAGATACTAGGAAGGTCGATCTTGTCTGCAACCTCGACTCATTTTGCGTGACACCAACAACAATGCAAAACTCCAAATACATTCTGAAGAACTAGGTAAAGGAACCAACTTGATTCAGGTTGACACCCAACCAAATCTACAAGAAAAAGATACTGCAGAAGGCGTATCAATATTTGGTCATATTTTCATTTCGACTGCATGGCCAAGCAAGCATGGAAAAACATGTAATTGGTGAGCCATGTTGGCTCATCAGGTGAAGGAACAAGTAATAAAGGCTCACTAGTCACCCGAAGGTGTGCATGCAGAGATTTACATGTCTGCCTACATTTTAGATGCAGTCTATGCCTGACAAGGGTTCCTGGGCTTGGAGTAGGCATGGTCACCGGTGGAGAGTGCTGTGAACACATATTTCAAGTTGTAATCTGAATGAAGCTTTAGAGGAGTAATCACACATATGTCTGATCATTTCACCCTTATGTACAAGATGATATTTGAACAAGATCCACCATGCATGTCGAAGGAAGCAATGGAGGAACTGATAGGCATTGTTGATTGGTATGCCTCACCGTCTGACACCTTCATCTAAATGTTCAGCTTGGAGAAGCCTCTACATCTTCTACCAAAGTTTTCCTTGGATGTACTTGTCATGAAGGAAGTAGCATACCACATCATGTCAGGATTGACAGCTAGACTACACCGGAAGGAGAAGGCACCTTGGCCTGCTCTTCCATTGCGCATTGGATTATATGAGATCTGGAGTATCAAGCAAGTGGATTTCGAAACAAAACTAATGAAAAAGTACCCATTTGACCTTCGAAGCTAAAATCTGTATGACCCACATTGCATTGTGAAAGATCACTGCACGAGAGTTCAATTCAGCTGGATCAACGGGGCATGTCATTGGGCCAAGGAGGACCCCTGGAGATATTTCTATAGTTTATCTAGACCCAATGAACCAATCAACTTCTCTGTGGAGTGGATAGTGATGCAATATGAAGTAGCATCACAGAGAGCACCAGTGGCAACAATAGCAACAGTGGGAGAAGAGGAAAGCATACCAGTGCGCAACAAAGGTAAGAGGAAGATTATCGATCGCATGGAGGAGGAGAAAAGTTGCAAGTTCCATGCAGATCCATTAGTAGAGAAAGAAGTTATGGCTATAGAGGTAAAGAAGCACCAGCGTGACATGTGAATCGCATAAAGGCCAAGGGATAGGAAAAGAATGGAAGAAGTAGAGAAGGAGTTACATGAGCTGAGGGAGAAACTCCAAAATGAATAAGAGTTACGCAAACAAGAGAGGAAAGCACAGTAGAAGAAGATACAACAAAGGATGCAACATGTGAAAACAGACAAAGCAGCACCCGTACAAGTACACTAGTACAAAATGGCTAATTAATTACTAAAAAAATGACTAAAAGTGCATATAAATGACCATTTTTCAGTCGGTGACCAGTAGTAGCTAATTTACAGTATCTTATAACACAACCAATTTTTAGTTATTTTTAACGTAGTCATTAATTGGTTGTCTCAATTTTATCGTCTAGTACTATATTTAGTCATAAATTTGGTTATTAATTTAGTCATTGATTTAGTCATTAATTGCCACAATTAATGACCAAATATACAGCAAAATATATTACTATATGATCATCTGAGAAAACCAATTAATGACCAAAGAAATATGAGCTAAATGTTGGTCGTGTTATAAGATACCGTAAATTAGCTACTAATAGTCGTCTATATGCAGATTTTAGTCATCATTTGAAACCAATTAATGACCAAAGAAATATGACTACATTTTGGTCGTGTTATATGATACTGTAAATTAGCTACTAATAGTCATATATATGCAACATTTGGTCGTCATTTGTAATCATAAATTTATCATTTGTAATATTCATTTATATTTTTTGGTAGTTTCATATTCATTATATTAATGAATAATTTATTAGTTTATATTCATTTCATTTACCTTCATTAATGATCATTATAAATGACTAATGTAGTCGTATATTCATTTTATTTGTGTTCATCATTAATCAATATAAACTACAAATTTAGTAGTTTTAGATTGATTTTGTGCATTCATTATTAATCAACATAAATTAGTTAGTATGATTTTAAAAATTTCATACAACGTGCATGTTCATCTAATATGAAAACACAAAATTGCATATGTAAATTACAATACTAAAAAATATCAAGTGCAACTATAAATAATTTCAACCACATAAATTATATTATATGAAATGTTAAGTATTACAATATAAATTTCCAACTTAATATTGGTTGGACTACAATTTACACATGAAATGACGTTTCATTGCTTCAAAACATTATCATTGTGTTGCCAAGGCATTGTAGGTGAATTCACCAACTCTGAAGACTTTACTATCAGTCTTTATGTGTGTGTATTATGCGGGATATTGGCTCTAAGGATATCGCCATACCATATCTCTTTCCTCTCTCTCTTTGCATTTTTCGCTCCAGTGTTATTGCTCTCCTCTCTCTTCAATACCTGCTTCTTACCATCAATATTGAGTTCATTTTTTGAAAACAAAAGAAAATACAATGCAAAGTATAAGACATGAAAGACAATGAACACAAAAATATAAACTAAATTAGACTATAAAGATTTTATACGGCATATTCCTCAACATCAATAATTTCAAAGCCATTTTTCCCCATACAAGAAATAACTCGAACAAGTTTTCTTTAGTTGGGCGATAACAGTCACTATAATGTGGTCATATGACCTGTATAAACAAAGAAAATAAAATGCCACCATAAAAAAGAAAACCTTAGTAACTCAGTATTCAACTTTCAAGGAAAGCTTAAGCACAATCATGTCAACTAAGTTACATGCTAAAAAGCTCAAGCTGTAGATAACTTGTGAAAACAAATAATTTGAGGTGTGATGTTTAATCATTATCGTTTTATTCATAACAACATTTTATTTTCTAACATATGAACTTGGTCAAGTATATAAACAACGTGTGCTCAAATAACAACATGAAAGTAAACTTTTATGATAGCCATGAAAATCTTTTAACAAAAAATAGCTACAAGGATTCCAATCAATATCATGTAATACTAATTTCATCTTCAAACTTTGATTGTTGTTTAAATGAACACGATACCAAGTATTTTCAATTTCATAGTTAAAATACAAAACAAAATAAAAGGAAATGTCCAAAATACAATCAAACAATAAAGAGAGCATATCATGGAATGGACATTGCAATTATAAAAAATATGTTTACTTGTCCACTGATGTCATGTCTAACATTCCTTAAACATTTGTTTTCCCAAAATAACCATGAGGTGAAAGAATAACAACATTAAAACCATAGGAATCCCTACTACAAACATTTCCAAATTCGATGGCTCAGATGCTTGAAGGACCTCTAAAACAAATGAAACAGATCCAAGACATGCTCTACATTGTCTCCCCATCCTTTCTCCAATCACATTTATTCTAGCCTTCCCACAACAGAGTCAAGTAACAATCAAACGAAAGAAGTGACATTTGTTTTTATCTTTTAATTTTATTAAATTTGAATCGTATTTGTTTTAAGAACATAGTAATTCATATTTAAAGCCTTTTTTACATATGAGAAGGTATCAATCAAGTAGGACATTAGAAAAATTAACCTCAATGAGGTCCTCAAACAATTTCTACAATATCAATATTTTTCTTTTTCTGATATCTTGGGTAGAAAAAAGTTAAAATGAAGTCCCTTCACCAATGCACGTGCAAAGGAATGGTATGAATTTTTTTCCATTCCAACCACTATGTCAAATAATTCATGAAAAAATTTCATTGGATGCTTTTGACTCCTTATCATGTGTTGGAATATCAAGCTTCAATACAACACCTAATGAGTAACCCAAAAACTTGCTAAGATACTCAACATCTTGACTTCCTAACTCCAGTATCTGGATGAACAAAGAAAATATGGAAGTCAATCAAAATTGACATCAATACAATGCCACATAAGCATTATCATTTCCAAACAAATAGCATACAAGAGCTCCAAATTGATGCTTTCATGGAGTTATTATTTCCAACTTTCAGGAACCAATGAAAGAATATCATCCCTGACTTCTTTCACAAGTCCGATAACCCAACTGTAATCAGGATTATCCTACACAAGCAACTCTTCAACACCATTCCAAAAATCTCTCTCCATTGTTGATTTAACCTATGCCTGCAAAACATATGTGAAGGAACTAAACTATCTACTTACTTCATCCAAAAGAGGACCGAGTCTTACCTTTCAACAAATTCTAATTATCCTCACCTTAATTTTATAAGAACCTTTATTTATTCCATAGATAATATCAACCAATTATCTATCCCTATCATGAAGAATATCATTAACCATAATTTCATTTTCATTTAACATTTTTTCCTCAAGTGCATCTCCGAATCTATTGTTGGAGTTAGACTTAGTGCTTAGGAAGTTTCTGGATATGAAGTGTTTTTAAATAATGACCGAGCAACATTCTTTGGTTTTCCATTATCACTATTTTGGACATCATAGGGACTATGAGATGGCATTGGTAGAGCTCCATTCTCCTTTGATTCCATAAATTTAGCTCATGCATTTGATAGTGCCATTTTCATCCTTGTTGCTCCATCACTACGACTCAAATGAAGAACCCTTTCTTCTAGAAGTTGATTATTTTCTTTAATCTATAAAATGCATGTAATGATGAGACTTTAGACTCAAATTGGGTTTTGATAACAAAAAAAGCCCTATTGATATTGAAGTAGGTATTCCATACTAAGAAAAGGTATTAACCTATCTTAATAGAATTAATTGATGGTAGATAAAAGAAAAAAGACCATCTAAAGAGGTGTGTTTCAGAAGTCCAATGTTTTCTCAAAAGTTTAAACTCAGAATACAAAAAAAAAAAAAAAAAAATCCAAAATCAACTTCAATAGAAACCCAACAACCTTGAGTTACTAAGGTGTACTAATAGTATATAGTGGTTTTTACAATCCCAAATCCATGGAAACCAATTGATATATATAAATACACCCTGCAAATCCTTCTAGTAAACTTGTAAATGGCTTCCTTATGTATCTACCAACAACATCATCTCATTAGAAGTGACAAAAATCATCATAAAAAATAGAGCTCAACAACACAAAAATTAAGATCAAAAAGTTACACACATTTTAGTCACTCATGTGCATCCTCATAGATGAATAATCATAATTATACACTCAATTAATATGAACATGGGAATATCAAGTGCATGTGAATATATAGTAATTCAGACCTTCTTGTGAATGGACTTTGAGCCATGTCCAGCATCATCCTCATCTCTTGATGTTATCTTGCACCTCTGCAACATTGAAATTTCAAGCTGGCAAGCCACTCTAATTAAATCCTCTTCAAGGGATTTTGCGTCCTTTACTTTCCACAACACAAACTGATATAAGTAAGAGCACCAGGCAACATGAAATGCAGCCAGTTAAGCTACAAATGGCAGTTGTTAACTTAAAGTTTGAGGTTCTTCAAAACCCCAATCATCGATTGTTGCATCTGGAGAAGAAAGCCTTGACATAGAGCTAGAAGAAAGCCCATCTAATATAATAGTGGTTAAGGATTCAAACTCTAGAATAAGCCTAGTTTTTTCTTCTGCAAGTGAAATTTTGCAGTCTCCTCTACCATTGAAGACAACCTCAGGATGACCCCAAATCATATAGGCACATAAAAATACATGTACTGGATACCTTAACAATTCCTTTCCTTCGACATTTTGACCTCTAGTTGTCCCTTTAATAGACACTTGAGAAACAACCATCTTTGTAGCTTTATTTTCAGTTGACGACATTTTTTCGTGTCCTAGAGATAATTCTTTAAGAAAATGATCTATCTACCCAACATTAAACTGACTTTCTTGTGACACCAAAAACTAACTCAATGTGAACCAGAAGTGCTTTCACAACCTGTAATGTGGAAGTTTACTATATGTGAGCTGTAAGTTTCTCAGATGGAACTGAATTAACATAGGAATGATCGATTTCACATGGAACAAACTCCCATGCTAAAGCATATGTTGTACGTCTTGAATTTTGGAACTACCTCCAAACCCTATAAAACAAGAACTCAGTAAGGTTCATAAAACAACAAATAGTGTTGCATTAGTCTATCAACATTTCAAAAATCAAAATTTGAATTCCCTTATAAGCTAGACTGTGACATGGTCAACTTTCTTGACAGACAATCCCCACACTTGTACATTTTGTGGTGATTAATATGACTGATGCCTCCACATCTTCCGATTTGCCCTAGAATTTCTACTCTTTTGTGTTTTTCCTGTGTAAGTGTTAAATTGGGACAAATGAGCTGCACGCAACTAAAAAGAAAAAAATATGTTAAAATCAACTACACCATGCACATACCCTTTGCAATCGATTTTCCAACTTCTCCTTCAAATTTTTAATCTCCATTTCCCTTTGAATATTGACAAAATTGGTAACCTTTCTTTCTTGCATAACTATTGCATGTGCACGATTTTTTTCAACCTCTAAAACACCCAACTCTTCTCCTCTACAATTGTAACTCTTTAACATATTGTTGCATAAAGTGTTTCCATGTGATTTTAATCTTTATCTTCCGGAACATCCATTATGGAAGGGAATGTGCCATCCTCCCCTGGGCAGCAACCCTTTGTTGTTTCTCTCACTCTAGAAGAGCCATCTTGTTTATCTATGCCTGTTTCACTTGGGATTCAACTTTTGAATCCATCTCCTCACCCTCCCTTTCAGCATGTAGTTGCGCTTTTGTTTTAGCAACTTTCCATAGCTTAACTAACTTGGCTAAGTGCATTTGTCCCTATGCCAAGATCCCCAATCTACCAAAATCACAAAGTATGATGGTTAATGTCAATGGCATTTCTTCATATAAATGGCTTTAGGGAATGCATGAAAAGTTATTTTGTTACAAGTTCTAAAGGTTTTATAAACCATTTCAAGCTAAATATCAAGAAGCAGTAAAATTTTGGTATGATAGTTAATTTCAATAGAATTTGTACATATAAATGGCTTTAGGGAATTTCAATCTCCCACGGATGAACTCTTTCAACAAGAGGAATAACGAGGGTTTCATTCATTATGCTGAATAGGTGAATTTGTAGATGCCATAGGCGAACTAGGAAGCACAAGACTTCCAATTGGGAAGTTGGATATAGCATGGAAAAGCCAAAGGAAGGACTGGCATAGCATCCTGGACAAACTTTTCCCGAATATGGCACACCATATTGCAACTATTGTTGAGCAAGCAAAGAAGTCAAGCAAGATTTCTATAACTCAAGAAAATCAACATAAGAGGCATCCATGTAATTCCTTGACATATAATGTTCATTCAATCATGTGGCCATGCATGCAGCATATTATACAGTTCTCTGGCATTGTTGCATGCTTATTGGATCCATGATTGGCATCTGAATTCCAACTCCCATTGTCTCACTTAATCTATATGTTCCGTATATCTGTGTTGACTCTTGATGTTCCTCCAAGTAGGCTACCAAGAGAAAATATTGAATCCATGCTAGCAGCTGCAACAATATTGTCAAATGTGGGAGCCAAAGTACCAGGTGCAAAACATTTGGCCATCATGGGTTGCAAAATAATTGGATTAATTGGATATCCACTCAAACCAAAATTATGAGTACATACATTTGAAATATGTGGACTCTGATATTACCCAATAGAGAAATTCCCATTGGGAATCCCAACAACTAATGTGACAGCATACAACTTAGGTGTAATAGATGCATATTGTTGATGTAAGTGGGTGCCTATAACTTGATCTTTGGAAGTCATTGAGGTCATGTTCATGTTTGCCAATACTCTACTATTTTAATTGAAGCCATAGAAGGATTGTCGTTGTGCCTTTATCAAAATACATGACTTGCCTAATTCAGCTTGTCATTTTGTGGGATGTGAAAGCTGTGGATTTGGGTTTAAAGAAACTTAGTTATGAAAATGGTTTTTTTAAGTTTCTATAATTTCCTGTGGTATTTGTGACTCAGCATGGTTTGTATCCTTAATGGAAGTTGTTTCATTAGAGGATAAAGTAATGCCTGGAAAAGTACTAGTGAACCTTGTGGAATAAGAATAAAATGCATTAAATGAGTCATGGTTAAAAATTCTTTCATTGTTAGATAACCCAAGCTTTCCCACCTTTTTAGTTGAGAAAGGACTAGCTAACCCTGTCTTGACTAGTTGAGGATATGGTGTTGGATTCTTTGAAAGAGATGCACCTATTGTTGATGGAAATGTTTGTGAAGATAGATGCCAAGGCCCTGGACTCTCATAATACTTGGAGTTGAAGAACCAGAGTACATGCCTTCAAATATTGTTGCTTCAAATGCAGAGAAAGGAGATAGAAAAGCATCTTTAAAATGTCCAAAACATGCCTTAGCATAAGGAGTTATTTGATCAATTTCACTATCATGAGCAGCTCTATTTGGCGGTCTGGAAAAATGTCTAGAATTTGTTGTAGATCTTCCCAGGTCTTCCTGCAAGGTGATACAATGTTTCCAAATCAGTTTAACTTAGCTAAGTCACAAAAATGAAGTGAGACTTGTGAAAATGTCATATTTCTTAAATAACCAAAACCACTTTATTGTTATGAATTTCAAACTTCAGCTATTGCCTGGACATTTCAAGTGTCTAGAAATAATGAAACAAACTATGGAAAAAATGATCCCTAAGAGATATATTATCCCAAATTATATTCATGAAAAATTTTCCTTTCAACTTGTAGCAGTAGAGGCTTGATACCAAAATTTTACCTCTCAATTACTAAATGCAGACTAATAGCAATGATACTAGATTCTAAACCAAAATTTAAAAATATGAAAGTACTTTTGGATTGAGGAAAAAGTGTTATTTCTTATATTTGCATGTCTACAACACACACACACACACACAATCGAAATAAAACTAAGAAAAATGTAAGAAGAAAAAGTTATTAGAACCAAGATTTGTAGAGAATTTGTAGTCCCATGGATTAATTCAGTTTAGGGCTAATCCCATAAATGCTTAATGTAAGAGTTAAGAATAAATTGCAGATAAGCTATAAAATAACCATCTACCAGAAATTCCATGAACAAAATTGAGGAGGTTGATTCAAATGTGAAGTTCCAAAAGTGACAGAGATTGTGCTCTCTCTATCAAAAAACAAGTAAAATCATTATTTACAGTGAATACTAGAGGATTGGTGTTGGCTTCAAAGTAGAGGGTTACAGCAATCAGTGGGAATGTGTTGTGGAAAATTGTGATTAGACATTGGATTCTCTTGGCTGAGAATATCTTTGGTATCAATGGCCTCTTTTCTCTAAAGGATATAATTTGCAAAGCATTTGATTTCATTCTTCAGGGTTTCTTTGCCCTGAAGAGAATTTAGAAAGGATGGAAAAATGTTTATTTTCTTATAATATGGAATGATGGAATCTAATGTGATCCAAAAATTAGTTGAGATCTTGGCATCAGTAGTAATTAATATTGTGGTGTCTTTGAATTGCTACTGTGTTTCTCGTCTCAGTTCCAAGGTTGGGTGTCAAGCTACTCTTAAGACAATGGTTTTGAAAAATGGAATGACCTATTTGAATCTAAATTTGGTCGACTGATTTACATTTCAAGAACATTCGTGAAAAAATATATTTGTACAAATGTATATGCATGTCTTCCTTGAAATAATAAACATAACAGACACTTAAGATAACCCTTGCAATAGTTGAGCCTCAAGAGTGGTACCACTGAGAAGAATATTTCCAGATGGTTATGGACATTGAGAATCAAAATATCAAGGAAAAATAATGCTATCACCTTGAGCATCCATGCTTTAGAGAATTTCAATGGAATTTCCTCGTTCAAGGAGTAGCTAGCAAACATAGACTTGCTAGAACCAGACCCATTAATGCTTCATGGATGGTGTGATGACAAAGAGGACTTAACCACACATTCTAGGACCATAAGTTTGGAAGACACTTACAATATCCACTAATGCCAACAGTTTGGAAATATCTTCTCTAGACCTTTCCATTGGAGGGAAGCTATTTTTATGGGATACTGGGTTGTATTAAAAGTCAGCTTGGATATGCTATATATTCTTCGATGTATTTCTCTCTTCTAAATTATATCTATGGAACTAAGATTTAATGATACTTTTATGGGTTAAAATGGAGTTTTGTAAGTGAAATTTCTTTAATTTCTAGATTAATTAGCAAATTGGTTTTATGCTAAGTACCTACTACTTGTTCACACTAAAATGTTTTATATTGTCAGTTTATGGAAAAAAAAAAATAGAGTTGATCTCAACCTAAAACAATTGTTGATGGGAAGAATGGACCTTTCCAGTCCAATATCTATGAGTTGTATGTAGTGAGTAACCATTATGTAAGTACGGTAGGTGACCATTACATAGCATATGTAAATTTAATAGAGGAGAACTAGTGGTATAACTCTGATGACAACCAAATTTCTCCTGTTAGTGAAGATAGGATAAAGACATTTAATGCTTATGTTATTTTCTATAGAAGAGTCAAACCTAAAGATCACTTAGCAAAAAATCGAGGACTATTCACTTCATAGATATTCTTGGACTTAAAGAAAAATTTGACAACTCAATTATTAGTATGGGGACATTAGAATTATACCATCTATGGTTGTTTGCATCCTTTATGGTCAACCGGGGAGAATCTTCTTGATAGCTAACATGATTACATACTTTTCCATGGTTTGACATCAGATGTTGTAATGCATTGAAAATTTTTTGGAAGAATTTGATCAATGTTATTTCAGTGTTTATTCTCAGTTTATAGAAGCGTCACAATGGCTAAAGCATACAAGCGACAATTCTCTTCTGGATTGAAGCATAAAAAACCTTATTATCATAAAAACATTCAAGGGAAAGGAAATCAATCAATCTTGTCTTCAACCAAGGTGACATATTTGACAAACCATTTTTTTCACTTTCTAACACTTGTGGTCAGCTAATACCCCTTTGGTAATTTTCCTTGGAGAGTTTCAGAGCATAATCAAAGAACTCACACAATGTTCAATTTGATCCTCTTGTGTTGGAAATGTTATAGGTCCATGTAGAGACATAAAGGAGAACCCTAACAAGTCTCCTTGCTAATCTAGATCATAACAATAGAGAGCAAAAAAATTCTCAACCAAGGAGGCATTGGCATCCATGCTTTTTCCCTAGAAGCCCATGAAGAGCCCTTATAAATGAAGCTAGCCTTATATCACATTTCTGGAATGAAGGATAGAACTTGAGAATAAAATAAATAGGGAGAATCGAATTGATAATGTTGTAGCATTCCAAAATCGATGCACGACATTGAAGCCACCTTCCTCATTAAGAGAAGGAACTCAACCATCTAATTGGACAGAAAAAACTATTCCTTTCCTTTGTTCCTAGATTTATGCAAAGCATTTTCTGATGCCCCAGGAAGGGGAGGAAAGGTAGATTCTTCAAGAGGGGAGTTAAGTTCTCTCCAACTCACTGCAGTGAGATACCTGGGAGGATCAATTGATACAGTACTTGTGGAAAAACTTGCTATCATGTCAGGGCTTTGTCCAGAATTAAAATTCTCAGCAGTTTCAGTCAACATGGATTCGTGAATGAAATTTTATATATCAAGCATCTAACTATTGGCTGGATTATCTTAATAAATCTAGATATTCATGTTCTGTCCTCATCCTCTGGCAACTTGTTAAGACTTATGCTCACTCCCTGGACACCTATATTGAAATCTAACAGGAATCTCCATGGCATTTGAATCACAATATTTAGCAAATATGATCCATAACTTAGCAAGAAAGCTTAAAAGCATGAAATACGAAAACAATGCACACATCCACATATATCAATACGAGAGGCATTGATGCCTTCCATGTATAAGGTTTTACAGTAGAAATAGGGATAAAAATATGCAAGCAAGGGAACTCCATTATGTTCTTGTAAAGAGAATATATCAAATTCATGTCACATGACAAATTTCAAAGCATCAACTAATGACAAGAAATAACAAAAAGACACCCTGAAATAGCCAGAAAACAATAAAATAATTAAGCCACAAGCACTAGCTCAAAGCAGAGTGGGATGTGCACAAAGGCCAACTTAAAAGCATAACAAGCAATTGCATTTGAGAGGTTAAGCTCAATGTTGCATAGGGACACATCCCTCAGGGTGGATGCCCCCATATTTCCCAAACTCTAGAGGTGCATTGCACCTTGGGAAACATTGCACTTTAAAAAATGTTTCCCCAGTGTCAAGACACGTTTCACCAAAGGAGTGTCTGAGAAACCCCCTCAAAAAGGGGGCCATATGAACAGCAAGTACACACAGATTTGAACACTCAATATTGCATCTTCATTCAATAGCCAAAGAAAAATAATACACAGCAATGGCACAAATCCTATTAGACTATCAACGAATTAGCAATAATCCATCAAGGCGACCTTCTTTATAGATGAGATATTGTGATCAAAATTTGTCCTAGAGGAGTACACCATAATCTGCACCATAGAACCATTCCTAGGAAGGTGTGCCCAGTAGAAGGGAGTGCAAGTATACATGCATATCTCTCTTCCAAGGATCTACATCCCAACTATTCTTGGAATATTTCACATGCAAAGCACTGTAAATAAAATAGAATAGCAATATACTTAATGGTAAAAATATAAGTTATTATAAAGAAAGAAAAGCATGTATTGTTCTAAATTTATGACAGCAGTTAAAATTGGAATAACCTAAGGCTATTGCAAATAGGCACCCTCTAATATTGCCTACATATCCATTGCTGTTGTACCTCCCACACTATCGTGACTCAACATCCCAAGAATGTGCACAGAATACCAAGTGATTTTGTCATCACTGTTGCACCACGATGAAGAAGCTCGTCTCTTTGATTCATATATATAATAAGGAGTTGTTTTTAGTGCAATTTTTTGGACTTTCTGGTGTTGGAATCTGATGGAAAATGTTAAGGTGAAGATTGTAGGGGTTACCCATCAACCTTGTGATTTTAATAAATTCCAGCGAGAAATTAGACCAGAAAAACTCACCAAAAAATATCACTAAAAACCACTCTATATAATAATGAAAAACATTATTGGTTGAACTAAACTAAATTCAAAGTAATTGGTTACTTAAACTAACGTGATAATATAATATAAAAAAAAATAATAGGTTTAATGGAATAAGAAATGGAAAGAAATGGAAAAAACATGTGTTTCCTTCTGCAAAATCATATATTCAAATTTAATAGATAATACAAATCCACTTGCATCTCACCCATAAATAGACTTTTAGTATCAACACTTGCATCGCACCCATAAATAGACTTGCAGTATCAACACTCTTGGAAGTGGAATCTCCAACTCTCATTGAAACATCATCAACCTATAGAAGTTGGCCTATGGATTGAGTATAATCATGAAATTCCAATTTTGTGAGGAATTGATGGGGTTTTGGAAAGCATCAGGGCAACTAGAGAGAAGAAAAGATGATAAAGAATACTGGGTCCAAGATGGATCCCTTGATATCAAAGGAAGGTTTGTTCTCAGATCGAAAACTGGTGGATGGAAAGCTGCGTTTTTAACCCTGGGTGTCTCTTTATTTTATAAAATTCTCTCATATTTTTGTTTTACACTAAGAACCTACTATTTTTTCACATTAAAATGTTTTTATATTGTCAGTTTATGAAAAAAAAAAATAGAGTTGATCTTGACCTAAAAAATTGTTGATGGGAAGAACGAGCCTTGCCAGTCCAATATCTATGAGTTGTATGCAGTGAGTAACCATTATGGATGTACAATAGGTGACCATTACATAGCATATGTAAATTTAATAGAGGATAACTAGTGCTATAACTCTAACGACAACCACATCTCTCCTGTTAGTGAAGATAGGATAAAGACATTTAATGCTTAAGTAAATTTCTATAGAAGTGTCAAACCTGAAGATCACTTAGCAAAAAATGGAGGACTATTCACTTCATAGCTATTCTTGGACTTAAAGAAAAATTTGACAACAACTCAATTATTAGTATGGGGATGTTGGAAATATACCATCTGTGGTTTTTTACAGCGTTTATGGTCAACCAGGGAGAAGCTTCTGGATAGCTAACATGATTACATACATTTCCATGGTTTGACATCAGGCCTTGTAATGCATTGTAAAAATTTTGGAAGAATTTGATCAATGTTATTTCAGTGTTTATTCTCAGTTTGTAGAAGCGTCACATTGGCGGAAGCATAAATGCGATGATTCTCTACTGTATTGAAGCATAAAAATTTTATTATGCATAAAAACATTCAAGGGAAAGGAAATCAATCAATCTTGTCTTCAACCAAGGTGACATATTTGACAGACCATGATTTTTTTCACTTGCTAACACTTGTGGTCAGCTGATACCCCTTTGGTAATTTTCCTTGGAGAGTTTCAGAGCATAATCAAAGAACTCACACAATGTTCAATTTGATCCTCTAGTGAGGGAAATGTTATAGGTACATGTAGAGACATAAAGGAGAACCCCAACAAGTCTCCTTGCTAATCTGGATCATAACAATAGAGAGCAAAAAAATTCTTAGACAATGAGGCATTAGCATCCATGCTTTTTTCCTAGAAGCCCATGAACAACCCTTAGAAATGAAGCTAGCCTTATATCACATTTTTGGAATCAAGGATAGAATCTGAGAATAAAAGAAATAGGGAGAATCAAATTGACAATGTTGTAGCACTCCATAATCGATGCAAACATTGAAGCCACCTTCCTCATTGAGAGAAGGAACTCAACCTTCTAATTGGACAAAAAAAATATTCCTTGACACTGCTATTGTACAACATTCAAAAAAGAAATTCATGATTAAATTGTGCCTCCAGAACCTTGAATGTAGAATTTGATTCATAATTTCCAGAAAAACATAACAGTATAACAAGGAAAAATACCTTGCATTTTAGAAGCTTAGACCATATAACCGTAGATGAGGAGAAAACCGGTGTGAAAATGAATCCTACAAATATTGTATCACGGAATACATTGTTGATGGTCTAGTGAAGCACCAATGATGGATTGGACTAATAATTATTATAGGACCCTTACACCTCTCATCTCTTGCCATTCCTGGATTTATATTGAAATGGTTGTGGTAGAGACTATTCTTCACCAATATCACAACTTGGATAAGTTTTTGGAAATCCACAAAATGCAACATCCTATAGTTCTTCAAATTGGTGGGAGTCACATGTCAACATTGCAAAAGTGGTTGAACTTGCAAATTCCTATGGTTGTAATGAAATCAATTTTGATTGTGGTTGCCCCAGTGAAAGAATAATTGTCCATGGATGCTTTGGTTCTGAACTGAGTGGCAAAACAAATGCAAGTTTTGAGGCATGAAGTGATGAGGTTGTAGAGACTTTAAAGATTGAAAGGTCAGATTTATAGGTCCATACCAATATAGAAAGGTTGCAAACTATTGTTTATACCTTTGATAATGTGATTCATCACATTTGAGCCATGGGATTTTAGGGATAAGGAAATTGTCAGAAATTGATGCTATAAGAAGTAGCACGAATTGTAGGATGGATTGTGAGAATAGTTTTCAAAGAGAGAATATTAGGGCTATTGGGAAGAGCACAACTAGCTATGTAAATTGGAAATTGAATGGAGAATTAAAAGGGGTACACATCTATATATGAAGCAGTTTATACCAACATGAAGAGTTGTCTTGACATTGTCAGAAGAGGAAACATCTAACAACGAGTTAGTGTAATCTGAGCCAATTTAATTGAGCTGACTTGTCAAGCAAGGTGGCATATAAGTAAATATGTATATTTTAACAATCTAACTTTCAAGTACATACATTGTTAGAAATAATGGATGGGTGCTTTCTAATTTGGAATTATGGGGTGTTATTGTGTGTTCTATTGCAACTGTGTTAATGTGGGTAGCTCAATTTTAGTTAAATATTGAAATAAGGATATATTTACCATATTAGGAACTAAAACCTTCCATTTATTAGCTAACTAAATGTGGGTTCAAACCTATGGAGCACCACCTAATTTTCAGATCCTAGTGGTAGCTTTTGAGAGGCTAGAGCCTAGTTAACATCATTCACTTCTGCTCCCCACAAAATAGGCTTTTGAATGCTTTCCACCTAACTTTCTCTACCTACCTTCATCCCTTGGCATTGCAGTGTCTACAGATACTAGATCACACTAATGGCGTCAACTTAGGTTTTACAAGAACCTATGAAGCAACAAGGCATGAGATAGTTTTGCATTGCATTCATCAACAAAAACTTACGTATCACATAATTAATACAAATGTATACCAATCATTGATAGGTCTGTGGACGAAGGAAACCTATATTTTGGAGGTCTTTTGTTCCTATGAATTGACTGAGTGTTTAGAGTAGGAGGTGCCACAAACAGCTCTATTTCTGAAGGAAAAACTCTCTCTTGTCGTGGAATTGCACATGTTTCATCCCATTGCACCTGTGACTAAATAAGATTTGACCTTAAAAGATTGACAAAAAATGTCAAGAAGGATACATAAACAACTAGTACTTGTGAATTAAACATTTTATTAATAGGAAAAATAAGTTGAATGAACCACCTAAACAACCACTACTACAAGAACTAACTATGGTAATCATACATACCTCTACACACAAAGATGTTTGAGTAGGTTCTGTGTTACATTAGCTTGCCTAATTCCTATTTCATATGCCAAAGTCCTAACCAGAGAATTCAGAATATAAATCCTCATGCCCCGCAACCTTAACACCCTCAAGCTCCTCCATTTAATATGGCCCCTCATCCTAATATTGGTGTTGAGGAAGGTTTGGTTCAAGTTGTTAGGAAAAACTCTCGGCGAAATAAGATTGATGCAACGCAAGAGTCACATGCCACCTTCCCTCAATTTCAACTCAGCCAAACCAGGGCAGGCCTCAAGTCTCATAATCGCAATTCTCAACCATATGATACTAGCTATTCCTCTCAAGGAATCACACCTTATGGCTCTAGCAAGAGGGCCCACACCCCTTTGTCCCATCAAAACTATGAGTACTGAGATGTTGAGGATACCTAAAGGGAACCAAAGGTGCACAACATGCATGAATACTTTTTCTCACATCCTTGAGGGCCCAGAAACATCCAATGCATTCAATATCATTGCAGGGCTACCAGAAATTTAAGGCAAGTATGATGATGTATCCATCCTACATAAAGGTCAATGACAGTAGTGTCATGCATATAATGGGACTTTCAGACCCCAGCTACAAGATAATATTTAGAAGGATTAAATGTAGTTTTCAAGCTTTGGATATGTTGTCTGCAAAATGTTAATATTTTTGGGCTCATTCTTAAGAATTATTTGAATTGTATTTGACCAAATGAAACCTCTTTTGTCTCCAACCATGATGATGGCAGAGAGGGTGTTGTAACTCTAGTTCGCCCTTATCTTTCCATGCTAGTATCGGATTGGGATGCTAACCCCTATCAAAATTTTGTCTAGGTTTTACTCAACATGGACAGCCATATGCTTAATCTGACCATAATCTATGTTTCCAATGGAGTACATAAGCAATGAATGTTTCAACAATGAATAGTTCACGAGCTCTAAGAAGCTCATTGGCACATAGAAATTTTAACACAGTCAATATTCATGAAAATAAGGAAAAGAGTTTCCCAATAAGGCTAACTACCCATGAAAAAGAGGCTTGGTTCTCCATTATATCCCACCTCGAACTTCATGATCCTAATAAATACATGCATATCTATTTTTTACTTGGTGTAAATATCATAAGGGAAATGAGTGGGTCCTCAAAACCTAGCTCACATTATACTTTCTAGGCAGATAAGAAAAGATGATATAACTTTACTAATGTCCAGGGAGTGATAAAAAAGATTGGTCAATGGGACTAAAAAGTACAATCCATAGGAACATGTAATAGTTTTCTATCTAACTAATATTTTAGCCCAAATTGTGATGCACCTCTTGAATTTTCCTTCCTTAATTACACTATTGTTAACTGAACCAGGTGACAAAAATACCATAGTCATTCAACAACATTGTAAAGTGTAACTGAGAAAACTAGTTAGGGCTTTTGGTTATATTCTTTCCTGAACAAACCAAAGCTTGTATAGACATTGGTAATTTAGCAAAAATATTTTCTTTTAAGATCTGTAGATTGTGAATTATAGGTGAAAACATAAAGGAACTAATTCTAATTCTGTCTCCTGTGCCTTGTCTTTCTAAATGATTTTATATTGTTATTTATGTAATTGAGTTTTACTATCAAGAAAAGGACAGAGAACGCCTCAATTCTAACTTCCAACCAGTTCATGCTCTTGTTGTCATGTATATAGGCAGAATTAGATTCTTTTCTTGCCACATAAGGACAGATTTATTTACAAATGAGGCACAATAGTATGCATGGAAAAAAAATTGTAAGTATCCTCTGTATGGAGAAATATTGTGAAGAAGTATGCTTTGTTGTTTCTTCTACAGTTTCCCTCACTGCTAGCTTTAGTCATATTAAAAGCCTCAATTCTTCATAGATCCCTAATAAGGCGCATAAGGTTTATATATGTGTTCTTCCAATGAAAAAAGATAAGTAAGCCCAAATGTATCCTGTGATTTAGATAAGAAAATACAAATCTCCATAATTTCTTGTGTTATGGTGTATCCTAAGTGTAGGATTATAAGGCCTTCATGCATGGATGAACTTTTCTCTTATAAAGACTGAATTCATTGCTAGTTTGCTACTCTTCAAACATTTGATGTCATACCCATTTGTCCATGCTAAAGGTACTTTCCTCATTTTTCTTGAACAAATGGCAAACAAAATCATGTGCCCAACACCTCAATAAGAACAAATCAGGTTTCTTTCAATCCCAGAAATGTCTCCAAGTGTCTTCTCCATTTGATCACTGAAGAAATGGGAATGTTACAACCACTTATTATTAATAGCAATAGATTTCTGACACAAGCATGTGTGTTGCTGCCTTACAAACCCTGACTCTACATCTGGAGATTCAAAACTGGAACACTTACTCTGAAGCATGACTGGAAAATCCTCTATAAAGGCGCTCTCAACATAGCACTCTTGCAATAATAGGAAAATATATCCAAACTCAACAGACAATTTACATAGTACCCTAGACTAGACATCAAAGTTTCCAGCAAACTTTCCAACGGTAGTCACCAATCATGGCCTTGGGTAGTATGTTGACATTTGTTTCTTATATATTTATGTTGAACTTTTGAGCTTCTCTTCCTCTCAAAGCCTATAAAATAAGAAGCTTAGTTGTCCTATTGTTCTAGACTCAACTGTAACTCAACTCATAAAAAAAAAGAAGCCAAGACCCCTATGTCGATGGATCATTAATAAGGCTCCAAAGCATTAACGCATTTGTACATCATACAGTGATAAATGTTGAATGTGAACCAAGTCTTGAACTCTCTACAGTTAGAAGATCTATAGCTCTTATATCAATTGAGCTGAATTTTGGAGATTTTATGACTTACAGTAGCTATAGGCATCAAGTGATGAAATCATACGATATTTATAACACAGTTGACCCTCTTTCAGTTTTTCTATACTAAGCCTTAAGTAGCAGAGCAGAGCTTCTGCGGAAGACATGTTTGTAAGCAAATATCTTGGATCATTTGAAAGGATTCATGCTCCTGGAAGTTTGAAGACCTGAAGCTATGATAGAACCCTATATAGTGAAGATTGTTCGTTACCTCACAATAATATGTGGCATCAATTCTACTATGTGTGACACCTCTCTACAACTCAGCATCATCTATGATCTCTTTTCAAGTCTAGTATTATGCATGGTAATACTTCAGTCCAGTAGCCATAATGATATGTTGTAGCCCCAGTAAATTAATGATTGTTTTATAGCCTTGTTCATAATCAAATTTGTGAAAAAGATATATGGAAACATTTGATAGCATATCTTTTGAATAAGCTACAAGGATCTTCCCATAAAAGAAATTGCAGCACCTTCGATTTTGAAAAGGGGTGCAACACTCTTGAAACCTTTTTTTCTAAGAACAACTAAGTGAAGAAGTGCACGGGATTTTGGAAGAGAACTCTATAACAACCCTTATCAAGATGAAAGTTGAGGTGCCTTGAAGAAAGTGCATGAAAGATTCTATATGAGCACGATAAGCAGATGAGGTGTTGATTTTGACATCTATCACCTAGCGATGGAGGATAATTTAGATATTTTAAAATAATCTCATGGGAGAAATTATTCTCCCTAATTGAAGAAGAACCATAGTGATTCTTCAAAATTTTCCTCTTTGATCTGGAGCTTCCTTGAAGTTTACTGTTGTAGTTGCTTCATGAAAAGTCTCATCCCTTGCTTGAGAAGCTCATAATTGAAAGCTAGATGATCACGTGAAACAAGTCTTCAAAGGGAGCTATAGAATCCTTGGCAGTATGACCTAATGACTCTTCTTGACAAATATTTATTGATGAGGGAAATAACTCAGATATATCCCTATTGTTTGAAATACTGCATGAAAATTGCATGATCATGACTTTGGTTATATTTTGGCAAGGTGACTTTTCTATATACATCCAGAGTAAGTTACAGTCGATCCATAAAGGCATAGATATTGATGATATATGATTGATGACCCTCTTAAAGTAAGAGGGAGCTGACCTAGCCTTGATAATCTATTTCATGCACTTAAGATCTGATGAAGAAGTTGTTGGTCTGCATATGCATATCTAGTCGGATCCTCAGTGTCCTAGATAAATGCCTCGCTATGAAGACTATAATATTATATAATATATATTATATATATAGTTACTATATATATATTATATATATATAATATATATATATTATATATATATATATATATATTGATAGCTAATTAGTAAGATATCTTAGTGACTCTATTGTCTATAATTTGAGGTACACTGATGAAATCTAAGATTGCATGAATATTTTGATGTTGGATCAGATGGCAGTATGATGGATGGAAAGAGAACATCTAGTACTATATCTCGTGATTCGGTTGCTCTGAAATCACTATTGAAGCTGATTGTATAAAGCAGTAAGCATGGCTTATTACAAAGCCATTTCAGTTGAAGAAGTTCTTCAGTTATCCATTTGATCACGTGCTATATTGTGATATTCTTCAGACAATCCATACTCCACATATATTGGGTATCGCTTTATGGTGCATTGGAAAACTACCTAGATTCATCATTGTTGAATGAGAATATTACATTCTTCAAAGAGTGGCTAGGAGTTGTGGATAGACCTTACCAAGAGGGTTCGGTTGAACATTGATCTCTGGGAGCTCCTGGGGACCTAGGGTACTTCTTGAGAGCAATGAGAAACAATAGGTGAGTGGTCCACCTTCCCCTGTGATACCCCATGATGGTTGACATGTGTGTAGGGTGAGTGGTTCAGCTTCCCTTACGATTGATGAGATATGCAAAGGATGAGTGGTTCACCATCTCCTATGGCATATGAGCAGGATGAGTGGTTCACCTTCTCCTGCGGATAACCCAAGTGAGAGATGCATTCAGGCATATGCTTGTGGACATGTTGGTGCGATGTGGTTCATCCTTTCCCCACATGTAGGATGCACATTCCCTACGATTGATGGTTGACATGTCAGTGGGACGTGTTTCACCCTTTCCCCACGTGTAGGATCCTTCCTACAATTATTGATTGGATTGCATGTAGGAAGTGGTTTATCCTTTCCCTACTCTTGGTTTGCATGTGGTTTCTGCTTTCCCTATGTATGGTTTTTACATGTGTTTGTAGGATGTGGTTTCTCCTTTCCCTACATATGGTTGTGACATGTGTCTGTAGGATGTGGTTCTCCTTTCCCTATGTGTGGTTGTGAGCAAGATGTGATATATCTTTTCCCTTCTTTTGTTCCTACATCATCCTACCCATGTAGTCTAAGACACATGGGAAGTACCTACCATCTGGCCAATGAGTTTGGAAAAGTGGTTTGGGACCATAGCACTATTGGTGGACGCATTGTGTACTATCTTACTCCCTATTTATAGAATGAATGATGTTCAACAAACTTGATTACTTGGGACCAAGTCTAGTTATAGTTTTACATCTGGTTATATGGATTGAATTTTGTCGGTGGAGAGTGGTAGGGTATTGTGACTCACTCTCAATCGATTCTTTTTTATGTTCTTGACCTGCGAGAAGATGCCACAATACCAAATATGCGAAGAAATACAACCCATAACATAGAACAAAATGAGAAATAACCGCACGTATTTTATTTTTCAGAGATGAAAGCAATGTTCACTTGCCTCTTCGAGGGGGAAACCTCCAATAGAGCAGTGCTCGATTACAAAATAAGATGCGATGCTCCTCAATGGGGAGTCTCTATCCTTTATATAGGATTCATATATGCAATACCATGGGTCAATACCATTGTTCTATTAATACCATCTATCTAATACCATGGCCCATTTGCAACTCACTGTGGTCCCTTTCTTTAAATGTAGGTCAACCACTTACAATTATTAATATGGGCTTTATTGACTCTTTAACTTACTATAACTATTACTCAACCCTATTACATAAATAAGGGGGTTAGGGTTGGACCCTAACATGCCCTCCCCCATAAAAACAGCTTTGTCCTCATGGCTAAAGTTGTGGAAATTGCTAAAGAATAGTGGTTGGTTCCCAAGTTGCACCTTTTGGAGAGGTGTCTTTCCACTTGACAAGAACTTCCTTGATCACGGAACCACATGTACCATTCTCATGTGTCAAGAACATGTTCAGGTTGGAGCGAGATTGAACCTTATTCATCCAATTCCGCTAGACTAGTTTGAATTCTTCAATTGTTCCCTACCACTTTCTTCAGGCATGAGACATGGAAGACAGGATGGATTTTTGTAGTGGGTGGCAAGGCTAGCTTGTGGGCTACTTCTCCAATGTGATGAAGTATTTGATACAATCCATAGAATTTTGGAGATAACTTCTGACGACCCTTGTATTTGAGTGATGTTTTCTTGTATGGTTGCAGCCTCAAGAATACCTGATCCCCTTCTTGAAATGTGTTCTCTAAATGATGTTGGCCTGCCTGTTGCTTCATGCGATTTTGAGCTTGATGGAGATTATCTTTGAGGTGGGCGAGCATGGTTGCACGTTTTTGTAGGAATTGATCCACTCCTTGCACTTAGAGCATCCAGGGATATAAGAAGTAGGTGAAGGGAGGAGTTGACCATATATTGCTTCATATGGAGTCATCTTGGTGGTGACATGATAGTTATTATTATACCACCATTCGACTATAGGTAACCATTGTACCCATAGATGTTGCTTTTCTCAAGTGAAACACCTGAGGTAGGTCTCCAGAAATTTGTTGATTGATTTAGTTTGTCCATCAGTTTGGGGATGATAAGAAGTGTTGAGTTGGAGTTGGGTGCCTTGTAACTTGAAAATTTCTAGCCAAACGTTACTGGTGAAGACCGGGTCATGATCAAACACAATGGAAGTGGTCGTGCCATGCAATTTGAAGATCTGGTCCATGAAAGATTGAGCCACCAAAGTGGGTGTAAAAGGGTGGGGTAGGGCACAAAAATGAGCATACTTAGAAAGTTTGTCCACAACCACCATGATGACTGACTTGTTGCCTAAATTCAAAAGACCAGTGATGAAATACATAGAAACAATCATCCAGATTGAGGCAGGTATGGGCAATGGTTGTAAAGTGCCTGGGGACTTGACTATTTCTCCTTTGTGGCGCTGACACATATCACATGCCGCTACAAACATAAGAATGTCCTTTTTCATGCATGTCCAAAAGAAGGAATGACGAGTGCAAGCATAAGTCTTCTAAAAGCCTAAATGGCCTGTAGTGGGAGATGAGTGCAACTCTGCCAAAATGCACCTTTTGAGGGTAGATGTCAATGATATCACTACTTTGTCCTTGTAGCGAAGAATCTTATCCTTCCAAGAGTAGTCCACTATGGAATTTGGATCTACTTGTAAGTTATGAATGATTTAGGAGAGCGAAGGATGTGAAAACCATTCCTTATGAGCTTCTTCAATCCACTCTGGAATGGGAAGAGAGATTGCTAGCAAGGTGTTGTCCTCCTCAAATTGGTGTGATAAAGCATCTGCTACAACATTTTCGTGCCCTTTCTTGTAAATTATCTCATAATCATATCCCAACATTTTGGCTAGCCATTTATTTTTTTGTGGTGAGGATAGGCGTTGCTCCAAAAAATATTTAAGGCTTTGATGGTCTGTGCGGATTTGAAACCACCGCCCCAATAAGTATGGTCGCCAGGTATCCACTACATGTAAGATGGCCATCATCTCCTTCTCATAGGTAGATTGTCCTAGATGTTTCCCACTTAGTTGCTAGCTAGTGAAGGCCAAGGGTCGACCTTCCTGCATTAAGATAGCCCCAATACCTGTACCTGAAGCATCACATTCAATCACAAAAGATTTGGTGAAAGTTGGATAGTGCCAATACAGGAATGGAACACATGGCACGTTTGAGAGCTATAAATGCCTGTTGTGCTTCATCATTCCAAAGGCATGAATTTTTCTTAAGAAGGTGAGTGAGGGGTCTAGCAATGTGACCATAATTGCAGATAAATTTGTGATAGTAGTCGGTGAGACCCAAGAATCCTCTCAAACTCTTCAAGGTCTTTGGTTGGAGCCAATCTTGCATTGCCTAGATCTTTTTGAGATCCACCCTGACACCTTCATGCCCCACAATGTGGCCCAAATACTCGACTTCTTTCATGCTAAAATAGCACTTGGACAATTCGACAAATAATTTAGGCTTCTCGAGTAGTTGCAAGAGCAGGTCTACATGCTGAAGATGGATGAGGTCGTAGATGAGAATGTCATCCAAAAAAAGAAGGACAAATTTTCTAAGATATGGTTTGAGCAGGTGATTCATGAGGCTCTAAAAAGTGGATGGGGCATTACAGAGACCAAATGGCATGACCACGAATTCATAATGACCTTCATGAGTTTGGAAAGCAGTCTTCAAAATGTCAACTTCTTTCATGTGAATTTGGTGATAGCCCGAGCGAAGGTCTATCTTAGTAAAGAATTGATCCCCATTCAGTTCATCCAGCAAATCATCAACAACTGGGTTGGGGAATTTATCTTTGACCGTCAGCTTGTTGAGGGCCCTGAAGTCTGGACACATACACCATTCCCCATATTTCTTGAGCACCATGACCACAGGCGATGAATAAGGACTAATACTAGGACAAATGACACCAGCTTCCATGAGTTCCTTGATGATTTTTTCAATTTCATTCTTTTGGGCGAAAGGGTATCTATATGGGCACACATTTGGTGGTTGTGCCCCTCAGACCAAAGTAATTCTATGATCATGTTCCCCTCTCAATGGTGAAAGCTCATGAGGTTTTTCAAAGACCTACAGATGGTTGTTTAAGACCTGTTGCATCTCATGATGAATATGAAGAGTAGGGGTATCAAAGGCGTGAATGGAATTAAATTGGGAGATAACTCCATGGTGGCCCTTTTTTAACAACTTTTCCATCCAATGTGAGTTGATGATAGAAGGAGTACCTTCTTGGAGTCCGCAAAGGGTATGCATGTGGTAATTCTACTTAAAGCTCATATATAACTCTTGGAAATCCATTGTGATTGGGCCTAGTGTGCAGAGCCATTCAGCACCCAAGACAATGTCACACCCACCCATGTTGATGGCAAACATGTGGGTCTTTAGGTGGTCACCTCCCATCTGAAGATTGATATTTTCACAGTGGCCATCACATTTCATTGTCCCCCCATCAACAATCTGTACCTAGAAATTAGAGATTGCTTTGACAAAACAATGCACAGCTTCTACGACTCTCTGATGGATAAAGTTATATGTCCTACCACTATCAATCAAGACTACTACAGGGAAATGTTTAATAAAACCTCTGATTTAGAGAGTCTGGGGAGAATAAAAGCCTACCAAAGCATGGAGTGAGATAATTGCTTCTTTTGGTGTAGCTGGGAGTTCATTGTCCTACTGGTTGTCCTCATCTTCCTCCTCAGGTCCCTCAAAGGATGGGGATTCCCCAGATGAACTGTGATTAGTAGCATCAATTTGAAAGAATTTAGGTTCTTTGCATTTATGCCCTGAGGATTATTTGTCACCACAGTAGTAACACAATCCTTGCTTTCTTCTTTCCACCATTTCTACTGGTGACACATTTTCAACGTTAAGTGCTTGGGTAGTTCCCGGAGCCTGGGTGGGGCATCCCTTGGCTATGAAATTTGGATGAGGCGATTGGGTCGCTAACACGTGTTCCACTTCACGAGCCATTGTGCAAGCTTCCAGCCATGTGGGTGGGTGGTGCATCCAAACATGAGCTTGGATGGCATCTTTGAGACCATTGATAAAAAATTCTAAGTAGAATTCATCTGCCAAACCTCCTATGCGGAAGGCTAATTTCTCAAAGGTTGTAATATAGTCATGTATTGTGCTTGTCTGTCTGAGCTTAGTAATATGACCCAAAAAATTAAATTCATGTTCAAAGCGGTCACAAGGGATTTTGAGAACGCATGCCAAGTAATTGTCCTGACATAGCATTTTTTATTCCACTTCTTCGTCCAAGTAAAGGCCTCCCACATGTAGCTTAGTCTCATCATCTCTGATGTGATTCAACATGAAATATTGGTCCATTTGTGATAGCCATATTTCTGGATTAGAGCCATCAAATTTGTACATGTCCAGCTTGGGTGGTCGAGGGTGGGAATGTTGGTGGTTTCCATGGAAGTGAAGAGAATGACTAGATTCTCCTTCATGGTCTTCTTTAAAAGCATATGCCTCTGATTGTGTCGCCAACTTGCCCTTTGTGACTGTGTCATTCAATGTCTGGATCTTCCTTGTTAATTCCTCCAACTTGTTTTAAATGGATTCCATCTTCTCATTGGCCATAACTTGAGCTCTAGTTTCTACTATACACATATCTGGTCGTCACTGTGAAAAAATTTGGCGCCGCTAGAAAATTGAAGCTGACAAGTGAATGGTACCACCTCGCTCAGCCTGTCATCCTGAATATTATGGGTTAGGTCTCTTATAAGCATCCTGGGAGGGCCTCAGACTCTTTTTTTTTTAACTCTGAAAGGAGTTTTACTTCCCACTTATCAATACTGCAGTAGCCAATTCCTTGAAAAGTTAATCCTACCCAATGTCCTGTGAGAATAACCCCAAGGTATAGAAGCCACAAGCCTCCCTACGCAAATGGTTAGATTTGTCTATGAAATCCTCAACTGCAGAGTGTGATTAGGAATGTGGCAGCGACCAAACCCCAACTACTAGATCTGAATGGTATTCTGGTGGATCTGATTGTTGCGGTGGCGTAAAGCCCAATCTGCTAGATCTGATCTTGCAAAGAAAATGATGGGAAATTGGTGAGCACCAGTATTGCAGCAATAATGTTGCAATTCCTGGGCTGCCTACTTTACTATTATCAACCCGGTAGTTCGTAACAAACTTGGAAGCGTCGGTGCTATATGCACAAGTACTAGTTCTCACTATAGGTTGTCACTTGGTCAGCCAGCGCAAGATCACTAGGAGCTCAAGCCAACTTCTATGGATTCTAGAAGAAGCCCTATATGTGATGAAAGGAAAGAAAGATTACTCTACAGATGTTATTCTAACTACAGAAAGGAGAAAGACTGAAATATAAAGTAAACCTAGTAAACCCTAATTAACCAACAAATTCTACTTTTGTAGAAAGCACTACGAAAACCATGAAAGGAATGCCATTACCTACTCAAGGAAGTAAAAAACATCTAAATATGCTATTTCTGGAAGTAAATAAGCAAAAAACACACTTTTGGATTTTTATGTATTTTTATGTGAATTTGACATGCATGTAATTTATTGTGTGTGAGTGTGGCAGTGAATAGGTGGTGTTGAAGGGCAGTTTTGGGACTTGAGAGGAGGTAGGATGGTGTAGATGGGTCCTAGGAGGTCTAAATTTGTTTTCTGGAGGTTCTTCCCACACTCGGCCTTCAAAAGAAAGCCTACAGGAAAATCGACAGGAGGAAAATAGGGACACTACAGGAGGCCTACAAGAGGAGGCCAAGAGCAGTTTTCACTGTTTTGAGGGTGTGAGAGTGTGTGAAAAAGGTGGATGAAGGTTGAAATGAGGTGTTAAGGTGCCTAAGGTCTACCATGAATCACCAGGAGAGAGAAATATGATTAGGCTTGTTCAAGGAGAGAGGAAGAAGTTCTATGGAAAAATGCATCAAACTAGGGCAGAATTGAGGTGAGATTTGGGAGACCTGTAGGGCATGGATCATATGGATGGTGTGATTTTTTATAAGCTGGCCTACTGCTAGAAGAGATATGCTACATAGAAACTGACAGTGATCCAAGGAAATCAAGTGACAAGTGAAATGAATGCATTTAGGAAAAACAGAGTTTTGCATAAAAATGGTCTAAACCATGATTTAGGAAAGGAAATGCTGAGAAATGTTGTATGAAGAGGAAATCATGAAAGAAGACTATTGCAAATCAGGAAGTGAGCATGATGAAGAAGATCTAAAGAAAAGAAAAGTTGGACCATTAACCTACTAAAAAGCTGCAAACACTAGAAGTCATATGAAAGAGGAAAATCTGTGTTTTTGGGGTAGCAAGAGAGTCTTTGCCTCAAATCATGGTCCCAGAGGGAGGAAGGGAGGCCAAAGCACTATTGCTAGCCTTTTTACTCTTTGCTGGTCACTGCTTAACCTGCTAGAAAAAGAACAAATGGAAGTGTTATCACCCCAAGAAACTCTCCTAGGTTGTAGCTCAGAGATGCTCGGGAACATTACAAATTCAACTTATTGTTGCAAATGGATGAATGGAAGGAATGATGCTTGTTCAATCCAGATAACCACCACTCCTAATTTGCTTGACTCTAGACATGCGTGAACACCCCTAGACTACAAGGCTTTAGACCACCAAGTACTCACAGTTTAAAGATTGGGTGAATATGGAGAACACTGACTACACCAACAGATGCACAAAACCATGTGATGGCTGGCTGCAACCAGTAAAGAGGTCTGCAAATCTAATTCCCTAATGTACAGACAGGATGACAACTCTCTGGCATTAGGTGAAAAGAAACCTGAATAACTCATTCACTGATACATGCAATATTTTAACACAGAGGTAGGATGACAGCTCCTCTAATGCTAAACATCAAGAGTTCAGGAAAATCGCATATCAGGCACAGCCTGGAATAGAATAGAAATGGAAAGTGAGAAATTAATAGCAAAAGAAGCTTGTATTAGCTGAAAATGAAGATGAGATGTTGCAAGTATCAAAGTAGTAACAGTCTACAGAAGTTGAACCTTACATCAAAACAACAACCATCAACCCTGATTACATCTTGTTTCTCAGTATATATAGAGTTTCATTACAAAGGAACTCAGCCATTCTAGGTATGGAGGGGTCATAATTGACCACCAACCACTTTAACTTTTTTATGGAGTCTCTAGTGCGTTTGCTTGTTTTAGTGGATAAATCCGATCTTCTCAGATGCTCCTCTGTCCTCGCAGGCAGGTGGAGTGTCGTGTAGGATGGAATTCCATAACTGTTAAATGCATTCACCTGCTCGGGCTCTGTCCTTTTCCTGCTCGGCCATACTATTTGTTGAATGCGGTTGTTGAGGAGCAAATGCACCTGGTACTGGTAAACTGGTCACCTTCATCCTTCAGGTGCACGGGACAGTTCATGGACATGTATGGCATGGTGAGTGCACGAGAAGGACGGAGGAGTTAGACTGGGCATCATATTAAGAGGATAGACGGCGGGGATTGCTTGGCTATGGGTATCAGGAGATATGGGGGAAGAGTGAGTGCGGGTCGTTGGATCTCAAGTAGACAAATCCAATGGTCATCAGGCGTCGAAGATGCGTGGTGCTTAACGGGCGGGAATGGAGGTCCGGGCGGTAAGTTGTATTGCCCAGACCACCATTGATTGTTGGGCGGTAAAAGTACAACGAAGTGTGATACCACTCAAGGTGTGACGCATGGTGGTGGGGAAAGGGTGAAACCACTTTTCATTGCGTGTTATCGCCCCAACAGTTTGCAAGCATAGGGAGTGCAAACACTATCTGATCGTGGCGGAGGTGATCAGATGGTGGGGACTGGATTACGTGGGTTCTCATTAGGCGCAACGGAGGACCGTTGGATCAAGGTGGCGGAGATCAATTGCGGAGGTTATGGGTGAGGGGTTTATGAAGGTGTGGAGTCCGGTGGGCATGGTTTTATGGGGTATGGGCTTTGGCACTGGGGGTTTAAGAGCGAGGGGTTTTTTACATGGTTCTTTTATAAAAAGCACAGGAAATGGTTATGCGGGGTAGATGAGTGAGGTAATAGAGAAAGGTAAGGGTAACCATTTCAGGCCTTCTTTGAGCATGACCAAGGACCAAGTTTGCCTCCAGCTTCGGAGAATATATCAGAGCTAACACTGGCTCCTTCTAGGGATGAGATCCTCCCTATGAGGTCTTAAGAACTGCAGATCAATGCCTTTCCTATGAAAATTAGATTAGCAAAATTTCCTAGTGTTCCACTGGGCATGGAGTCTAACTGAACCTACACTAAAACTGATAAAATAACATAATTACAAATTTAAGGCCAAAGACCTTAAAAAACATAAAATTTCAGAAAACACCCATTAACTAGGCCACCAAAAATTGTTTCTCTTTCCATACTTTGCAGCATGAAAGTATTTTCCCATTGGATCTGAGAAATGATAAAAGGCCCTGTCCATAAAGCATCAAACTTCCCATGGTTGCCTTTCTTCTCTTTTAGTGCAACCCACTGTTGATGCCTCAAAAATTGCTGCAACAACAATGGGGGATAACCACCCGGTCCGGACCTTAAAGCAGCTCCTTTTCCGTTTGGTGTGGTGGCTCCGACTGGTTTAACTAGATCCAGTTACCTTCTCCAAATTGCTATTGGTTTATGATGTATCTTTACCTACTAATAGACAAAGATATCCGATCACTTCTTCTTGTTGATCAGGCAAGAGAATGACCCTTAAGCTGATTTGGGTTCAGCCAAGCCACAACTAAAATTTTTCCTCTTTGAGGAAAGGACTTAAAAGAATGTAGAAATTACTCTAAACACAAGCTTATTCTATAATGCAAGCAAAAGAAACTAATCTAAATCCTATCTTAATTAGGCAGATATAGATCTAACCCAACTAAGAGAAAGATAATTAAAATATTGGGATTTAAATATGTCTTGTTCATAATGAATATCAAGTTAATGAAGTAGTTCAATTAACTGACATTATGGATACCAAAACACATCCTATTGAGACCTATTAACTGAAATAATAAATCAACAACATTCCTGGAAGTAGTTCACAAAAATGATATTGATTATCAAATCAATAAACCAATAATTAAACAATAATATGCAGAAATAGTTCATAACACATTACTATTTAATAAATCAGTTTTAAAAGATAGATTTGTGAGCAAGTAGTTACTCAAAAATTAGAATTTAATCCATAAGACCATAGATACATAATAACAACATTGAGACAAATTACCCATATTGACAATAATGCACAAACATGAATAAAAATGAGACATTCCTGTTACCATAAAAATAAAACTGATATTTGAAACAATAGTATTAGAAATACCAATTTATTGAATCCATTTCTCTGACCTCGATCTCCAACAGTCATTTACATTGCTTGAACTTCTGCTTTCAAAACTAGAGCAACAGTAGTGCAAACTCTACCCCTCATACATAATTCAAGATACAAAGGAAAAATCCTCAATAATCCCCAGATCTGATATTTTTCTCTCCTCCCTCCTACAACTCTAAATTCCTATTACAGTAGTGCTTTTTGAAGTATAGAATTGCAGAGGAGAGCAGCCCCCTATTACATTCTGCAATCTGCTATTTATAATATTTGTGAATGAATTCTTGAGAGGAAAGTTTGTTGAAGAGAAATCTATCAAATCTAATTTTATTTGCTCAAAAATCTTGATCTTCAATTGCTGGAGCATTCTCATTGATTGAGATCATTTTCCCCATATTTCTTCCACTGTTTTCCTGCAAAAAGAAATCAAAATAAATTAAGATGCAATCAAAATATCATTTCTGGAAATTAAATCAAATCCAATCAAATTCTATTTAAAATAAAATATAAGCTCTCTATTGATGTTTGGGGTGGTTTAATTGGCCAAAGATATTATTAACCAATGGATTTGCAATTAGAAGAGGCTTTGGACAAATGAAAATGAAGAAAATAACTCAGAAAATTGATTTTGTTTTCAAAATTCGGAGCTTGATCTTCTGCATGAGTTTTGACCCAATAAATGATTAAATCGGTTAGTGAAACCTCCTCAAAAATGTTCTCCTTGATTTTCCCTTTCCAATGAGCCGTCCTGGGCCTCATTTGGCCAAGTATAACTCAATTTATGAGTCTCCAAAGTTGATGGGTCAAATCTGGCATGAATCTGGAAATTCTGTTGCTAGGCTAAAAATATTGTAATTAAAAACTAATCCTAGATTAGTCTCTAATTAATTCTAATTTA
>APFE031546825.1:76772-134689 GCA_000404065.3 Pinus taeda | reverse complement strand
ACTGATCCGGATTTAAACAGGAACGCAATAAAATATAGAGATAACCATATACACAAAGATGCAGTGGAAATAATACTTCATTTCATTAATGGAAAATACTGAAATATGCTTACAACCGGAAATAGAAAATAAACCAGCTAGGGCGATGGTAGCTTATCTCTGAGAAGAGATGTGTGGCTACATGCCTCTGAACTGTGTTACAATGAGGCTCGAAGGCCTATTTATTGTTGAGAAACAATGGAAAAACCCTTCACATTCCAAAACCTAACCCTGGAAGATGAAACGCCAAATTGTGGGCCCCGTTTTTGGGTAAGTTGGTACATCAACTTCCCGGGGTCGCGAATTGGTCGTCTTAACTCCGTTTGACGTGCATGATAGCCCGTTGGAAAGATCTCTCCGAGGATTACGACGGAAAAGATGATTTTTAGTTACAAAAATCGCTGGCGGTAGATTTCCCAAAAAACGTCGTTTAGGGCCTCAAAATGGCTCCGGAAGTTTAGGACCCGAAAAACTGCTAAAAATATTAAATTGTGCTATAATTAAGGAAACTGAAAAAAACTGCATGAAGCACTAGAGGGGATCCAAGTCGAATTAGTGGGTGGCCACCAATATCCACTTGGATCATCTACACCAGCTTCTAGCTTTTGCCGCAAATGTGAGAGTAAAAATTCTGCGTAAGATGCCTTCATCGATTCCTTGAAAATCATAATCTGAAACATTTTGAATAAATTGAAAGACATGATCAAAAGCAGAAGAATTTCTCTTACCATTGAACTTTACCTGAGACAAGAGTCTTACCACTTCAGGTGGAGTATTGGAAGATGCACGTCCATGGATACAACTCCAAATTGGAAGTTTAAGAGGAGCCATCACAATAAATAAAATATTAAAATAGAAAAGACTCCAATAGACAAAAAGTCTCGGCCTTCCTTCTAGCGCCAAAAATGTTGATGCCTCGAAAATCGCTACAACAACAATGGGGGATAACCACTCGGTCCGGACCTTAAAGCAGCTCCTTTTCCGTTTGGTGTGGTGGCTCCGACTGGTTTAACTAGGTCCAGTTACCTTCTCCCTATTGCTATTAGTTTATGATGTATCTTTACCTACCAATAGACAGGGATATCAGATCACTTCTTCTCGCTGATCAGGCAAGAGAATGACCCTTAAGCTGATTTGGATTCAGCCAAGCCACAACTAAAGTTTTGCCTCTTTGAGGAGAGGACTTAAAAGAATGTAGAACTTACTCTAAATGCAAGCTTATTCTATGATGAAAGCAAAAGAAACTAATCTAAATCCTATCTTAATTAGGCAGATATAGATCTAACCCAACTAAGAACAAGATAATTAAAGTATTGAGATTTAAATATGTCTTGTTTATAATGAATATCAAGTTAATGAAATAGTTCAATTAACTGATATTATGGATATCAAAACACATCCTATTGAGACCTATTAACTGAAATAATAAACCAACGACACTCAGGAAGTAGTTCACAAAGATGATATTGATTATCAGATCAATCAATCCAATAATTAAACAATAATATGTGGAAATAGTTCACAACACATTACCATTCAATAAATCAGTTTTATAAGATAGATTTATGAGTAAATAGTTACTCATAAATCAGAAATTAATTCATAAGAGTAGAGATACATAATAACAACATTGAGACAAATTACCCATATTGACAATAGTGCACAAACATGAATAAAATGAGACATTCCTGTACCATTAAAATGAAACTGATATTTGAAACAGTAGTATTAAAATCCCATTTATTGCATCCATTTTCTCTATCTTGGTCTCTCAACAGTCCTTACATTGCTTGAACTTCTCCTTCCAAACTAAGCCACAATAGTGCAAACTCTGCCCCTCATACATAATTCAAGATACAAAGGGAAAATCCTCAATAATCCCCAGATCTGAGATTTTCTCTCCTCTCCTACAACTCTAAATTCCTATTACAGTAGTGCTTTCAGAAGTCTAAAAATTGTAGAGGAGAGCAGCCCCCTCATTACATTCTGCAATCTATTATTTATACTATTTGCAAAGGAATTTTGGAGAGGAGAGTTTGTTCTCGAGAAATCTGCCAAATATAATTTTATTTATTCAAAATTCCAATCTTTAATTGTTGGAGCATTCTCATTGACTGAAATCCCTTTCTCCATATCTCTTCTACTGTTTTCCTGCAAGAAAAAATCAAAATAAATTAAAATGCAACAATAAAATCAAAATGTCATTGCTGGCATTTAAATCAAATCCAATCAAATTCTATTTAAATAAATAATTGAAAATAAAATATAAGCTCTCTATTGAGGCCTGGGATTGTTTGATTGGCCAAGGATATTATTAACCATTGGATCTGCAATTAGAAGAGGCTTTGGACAAATGAAAATGAAGAAAATAACTCAGAAAATTGATTTTTGTTTTCAAAATTCGGAGCTTGATCTTGTGCCCGATTTTTGACCCAATAAATGATTAAATCTGTTAGTGAAACCTCATCAAAAATGTTCTCCTTGATTTTCTCTTTCTAATGAGCCGTCCTGGGCCTTATTTGGCCAAGTATAACTCAATCTATGAGCCTCCAAAGTTGATGGATCAAATCTGACATGAATCTGGAAATTTTGTTGCTGGGCTAACAAATCAAAATTCTAATTAAAAATTTTAAACCTAAATTAGAATTCTAAATTAATTGTTAATTATAAACTAAACTAATTATTAATAACATATTATTTAATTAATTCTTAATATAACTAATTAATATAATCTATTTATAAACTAATTAATACTAAATAAAATTAAATTTATTATATAATTAATTTTAATTAATTTAAAATTTATTATTAAATATTTAAACTATTTTAAATTAATTAAAACAAACTAACCTAACTTACTTCATGCTTGTAACTCATTCGTATGAGTGAGTTTTAACACTAAAAAAACACATGGGTCATGAAACTTTGGTTAGTGCTTTTAAGCTCCTTCGCATCGGCGAATCGAATCGGGAGATGGTTATCGAGGTTTTTATTACAATGCAAAATCCCCGATCTGATATCGGCATCGGGGCATCAGGGTATGATGTGTATCGGGGCTTGATAAAATTGCGACATATGAAAACTCCCGATGCGATACATGAAGCTTTTAATGATCGACGATCGGGGATATGAAGTGTCTGGTTTTTTTTTTTTTTTTTTAAATGTGTCAAGTTAAAACTCCCGATGCGATATAAACTCCCGACTACGAAATAAGTTTTATATATATATTTTTTATATATTAAATTTTAATTAAATTAAGATTTAATATCAGTTTTTATTTTGAAATTTAGTTAAGTTGTGAAATTATCTAAACTACAGCCACTTGGAAAAATAAAAATAATAAAAATAAACTACAGCCACTTGAATGTTTGGGTTTTTGAGATTAGGATTTGATTTGGAAATTGGAGTGAGTTTCTTAAAACCCCGATAATTAATAATTTAGCTACTTGACTAAAAATGAAAAAATGTTAGTAAAAACTTGCTACGGGTTAATATTTAAAATGAATGCGTTATTGGACAAATTTATTTACACAATGCAATATTGTACATTTTATGCATTTTTAACCCAGGCTAAATAAATGATGAGACTTCAAAGAAGTGCCATTTTCAAACCAGTTGACCAAATGAGGCGAAACAAGCGTCAATGGGAAGCTTATAAAAAATCGATTCTAACAAAGCAATCAAAACAAGAATCCAAAGAAAACAAAAAATTAACAAAAGCGTAGGGCAATCAACTAAATAAAAATCCAAAAAGGTGATTAGCCAAAATTTTATAGAAAGGGTCCCCATTATTTGAGTTGAGCAAATCAATAATGGGGGGGTTGTGTTTTCACCACAACAATGGCGACGCACGGGAGAAGAACCAGTTATCTCTGTTTGATATGAATGAGATTTTCCTAAAATTAAAGTAAAATAATTTAAAGAAGAGAGAATTATACTTGAAATGCTTGACTAGGTTTATTAATCTGAATAAAAGCCAGAATCATCTAATTGTAATTTTTCTTAAAATTTCTCATAAATTAAAATATTTCAAAACTCTATATTAGTCAATAATTAGTTGTAGAGATAAAGCAGCGGTCACTTTACAGCTTAGCTTTTAAAATATACTCATTTGTCACAGGTAGAGCCACTACTGCCAGCAAACATCTATAGTCTCGACAGGGTTACCTTTTAATCATAAATGATTCAGAATCCCATCTATTTTAGAATTATTGATCTAGAGATAAATCCATCTATATATGTTTATTTTGTTTGAATTTTTATTTTTTATTTTTCTTAAAATCCATTGTCCTGGTTTGGTAGTCAGATAGTTGAAAATGCCATTCATTGGTTATAATTGGACTGAACAAGTTGGCTCGTGATGAGACCCCTTGTCTTATAATTGTTTAAATTCTTAAGCCATTACCCTGGATTGTTTAACAGTGTTGGTAATGTCAACCTATTTTCCCCTGTGATCATGGTAAGAAGGCTCATGATGAGACCTCTTATCGTTTAAGTTTAAATATATTTTCGGATTACACTTTAGAAAAATAAAACTCTTTGGGACAGGGAGAATCATTGACTCCTGAAGAGTTAAGAATGACAATTTCAAAGTTAAAAATGCTTTGCTGTAAAGTGTCTTTACTTGGTTAAAATAACTTTTCTTGACTGATAATAGAACTTTGAAAGATCTTAATAAAATATTGAAATCTCAAAATAATTACAATTTTGATGAAAAAAATCTCCCCAGATTTTATGATACTTTACCAACTTCTCTTGATTGATAATCTCTTCTTTAAGTATGCCTACCTTTATAATAAGAAAATCAAACTTTACTAAGAGATTTAAGAAAAAACTAATAGGTGACTATTAACAATTTTTCTCCATGTATGCTGACCATAGTTAGGTAACAAGAAGGCCTTCCACATGAATCACGGCAAAGTCACCAAAATCAAAAGTGAAAACAAAAAGAAAAGAATTCTTATGCTAAAGTGAAAAAAGAAATCAGCAAACAAAACAAAAATGAAGAAATTTTTAAAAGTGGAAAGGAAAATCTAAGTTTCAAAAGATAGACTCAAACAAGAATGTTTATACCAATGTCTCAACAATATGAAGGAAAAGAAAATAATCATGTAATCAGTCTTTCTTTTGTTGAGATTTATGAAAATCATACCTTGCAGGGTTGTAAGTATTTTAGGCTTTTTGGATAGCAGTGACGTTAAAATTTAGCCACAATGAAAGCTTCCTATCTAGTATCAATCTTCTTGTTTCAAAGCATCATTTTAATCATTTTCTAACAAAAACAAGATGCCTAACTAAAGGTTGAGAAACTACCTGATGTAGCTGTTTCAACGAAGATTATCGCTGCTTCTTGAAATTAAGCCAGAAGAAGAGTATGGACTTCAAAAATATGATCCGGCATAAGATTGAAAGTTTTTATGAAGAGCTGCAAAATAGATTTATATATCAGAAAAACAAAACTGAAACTAAAGCAACGAAATGGAAATTATTGAAAGTGGGTACATGAATCTTACCATTATAATTGTTTTTACCTGAAAAAGTATCAGTTTCTCCAAGCTAGCTGACTTCTTATTTTAATTAACATGAAAAACATAAAGAAGTCAAACTAACCAAAATCCTGTAACCCAAAATCATTGTTTATTTTATTTACACTAAAGCAAGCAGTAAAATGTAAAAATGGAATGCTCAGTGCTCAAAGGAATTGAAATTAAAATAAATGCATCATAAATGAGAATGAGAATTTGCAGTAACGAATGTTTCTCAAAATATTATAAGTTTCATATAAATTCTATGATTTTATAAATTGTCCAGAATCAAGACCAAATCCAAAATAATAAAATTTAAATATGAAGATAGAGAGGTCTTGAATTCCATTTTTAATTATGGAATTATATATTTAAAACTAAAATGTATGAGAAGTTGAAATGATTTGAATATGTTGCAAATTGTCATTAACCGCTTTTTACCATAGTGGTTACCCAAGCTTGTTTTTTAAAATAACACAATTCCTTATCAAATAATATGCATTGCATGTAGAGGCATGCGTTGGAGTTTATCGCATTGGCGGTTGAAATAGCAAATTTCTGATATGAGATGATGTGAAGAAAATATGTGTGATGAGATGTAGCAATCACATTATTGAAGAGTTGTTATATTGCGAATTGGGGACAGTCATGCTGTAATTATTAGATCGCACACCACATCTCGCGATTTGTATTTTGCATATTGCGCATTGCAAATTCGGAATAATGGTACGGCCATAAATAAAAATGCGAGGAGGTGATTGCGATATTATCGATGCGATGAATGACGTAACTAATCGGCGATCGGCAATCTTAAGCCTCTGATGTAACACTATGTTTCTTGGAATGCCGATATGCGATGAATGACGTGGCTAATCAGCGATCGCGATCGGCAATCTTAGGCACCTGATGTAACAATTCTCGATACACCGATATGTGATGAAGAGTGGACCCAATAATTTTATGATGAAAATTTAATAACATATCAAATCCAAGACATCGGCCCTTTAAAATTATGCCCTTACTTTTATTGTGATTGAACGGACGTGATATTTTTTATGAATTTGATTTGAATTTCATATCGGGTCCAGAATTATGTGGTCATTGCAATATCGGTAAAGTTGATTATCAAGGATCGGCGATTCACGATAATGGAAGTATACTTCAACTGCAAAGCTCCGATATGCGAAATGCGATATGGCATATGAGTAAGATAATACATCGGAGGTCTTTTATGAACAATTTGTTATGCTAAGAACTACTTCCGCTGAAATCTTATGATGCGAATGGTCTTATGATATTCCTTGAAATTTCAATTGGGTTTTCTAAGTGAACAAAAGCAAAGTTAAAAAATCTTAAATTCTAATGAATCAAAAGTAAAATTTCCCTGAACCTGTTGCAAATTTGAAATGGGTTTACTGCTTACTTCAAGTTTTTGAAAACCAGTGAAAACCTGTAAATAAAACAGAACACAAATCAAAAATAAACTAAGGAAAAGAGAATTAATAAGAGATGAGGACAAACTTGTAAATGCGTACCTGGAAGGAAATTGTCTGCAGATTTTACCTTATGAATCTTCAAATTCTTCCTTTGATTTTATCAAAATTTTGACTTTGTTCAAAATCATCTCATCATTTATTCTAAATCTAAGTGTGCAATCAACCTAAATAACATCTGTTTTTTCATGTTCAGAAAATATAAACTTTACCATAAATAAATATAAAAATAGATTTCCCTTTTGAATTGAAACAACAATTTATTACCTCTACTCATTTTGAATTAACTTGAGAGAAATTTGTATTGTTATAGTGATTGTTTAATAATGTCTTTAGTAAATAAATATGATGCGTATTGCAGCATCAAATAATAAACTAAAGATTAGAATGGGATAGAGCCACTATTTGTGGGAAAATGTTAAAACAGATCTGAATGTGTGCACACAGCAAAATGGACATCATTAAGGTCAGCTTAGCAAATTTCGAGTGAGATAATATGAACTTCACATGATTACCACGAAAGGTTAGACTGACTAATAATGATTGAGTCAAAATTAAGTTTATCATAGACAGTCATACATTTCATGGGATAATGGGATCATGAAGCTTTTATATCCTCAAATCCTTATCATATAAATTTTAAAAGAAAATCCTAGAAGGAAATCCCGAAATGAAGAAAAGTGGCTTTGAGGTGATTGATGTCAAGTGCAACTTCAATTAAGTTTAATCAAGACATTATTTAAAATAGGCAGAGTAGAGGTATTGCTGCAAGAAATTTAAAAAGGAAAACAATAATTAAAACTTTCTGATAAGGAGAAAATGATTTCACTGAACATGTATGAGAAGGGTTGATTGCTTTGTTTTATTTATATCTACAAAACTATTGAAAATAAATTAACTACATAAAACAAACTAACTAAATTAATTCTACTCCTATTCTAACCATATACATGAAAATGACTAGGTATAGTCATATTTCCAGTGTAACCATCCTCTCATTTTTATTCCTGCATATATGTACAGTTCAAATGTTAATAATAAAAATACAAATCTAACAAAACTAAGGAAAATAAATCTGAAATCGGAATGTATAGTTATTGTTAGCAACTTAATTAAAACCTCTTTCTCTTGAAATTTCCTTTCCAATTGAATACCAATTGGATCATAGAAATCTGGATGGATTTCTATTAAAAATTGGGAAATGTTCGAAGGAAGAGATAACATGCCAGATTCTGAAGATGACCTTTTAAATTCAAAGGCCTAGAAAAAATTGTTACTGTTATGTACAAATGTTAAGTTATTAACAATCTTCTTTGAGAGAAAAGTTTCGAAATATTTTTCAAATGAATTAATGAAAAATGGATGGAAATCTTTTAAATGAAATGGAAAATTTTTAATTAAATTGGATTGCTGGCAGATTTCTAAAAATACATTCTCTTGTTGATATTGCCTTTGAGAAGATAGAAGATTTTGATAAGAAATTAACATCAATTGACATTGAAATTGAAATAGATTTTGATGCTCTCGATTATAATATAAAACTTCAATTTTCCAATGGGGCAATGCATCAATTGAATGTTTGATGGTAAAGTGCTCAATATGCCAGCGTAATATATCAAAAATTTTAAAAATAAAATATGAAATAAAATCTAATTTTATACAAAATAAGTGATGAAATAAAAATAAAATGAAATCACTATTTTTACAACTAATGTTACAGCACAATTGGGATCGTTTTGAAATAATTTCTTTTTCATAAGGATCGGCCAGAATTATGGAATTTGAATAATTTGGAATTCCAACCTGTGAATTAGAAAACGAATTATGACTAAAAGTAGGGATGAGAGTTTGATCATGATATGAATCATAAATTGGGATGTTTCCCCGAATAGTGAAATCATGAAAATAATTTCCTGCTCAAAAAGGAAGATTAGTTGGGATAATTCCTAAATTGAAGCATTCCTCATTCTCAGATGTTATTTGAATTTTATCATGAGGATTTTCTTGAGAAAAATTGAAATCAACATCCTCAATATCAGAGTAATTATCATAAATGACCTCACAAGATTCTCTAGAATTCCCTTCAATCTCATCCAATATATCCAAACAAAGAGGAACAAGAATTTCATGTTCATTAATGGCAAAAGAATGATCGTTAATTGCTTCTCTATCTTGATAAAAACTTAATGGTAATTCATTTAGATCAACCTCTCTATTTTCTGAAATATCATTAATACCAAGAGGGGAAAAATCACCATCATTAAAAATATTAGGATAAAGGGAAAAATGTGAACCTGAAACAATGTATTTAAAAGTGTCTCTATTTGAGAACTCTTGTGCATTATGCTCATTGTAAATTTCAGATGGAAGATCATTCCTTTGTGTGCTCATGCTTTCTTGAAGAAGGTTGTTTTGCTGCTCTAATTTCGGCATTTGTTCATCATGGAAAAATTCAGAAATTTGTACAGCAGTTTGCATTTTATTATTTACTTTGATTGCTGCTTGTACTTGTTGATTTTCTATTTGATTTTTTGAATTGACCGTAGAGTAATTTTTAGATTCCAAGGCAGCTCTTTCTCCAAAATTGCTGATGTTGTCTTCTTGCATTTGAATAGAAATATTTTTCAAGCTTTGTGAAACCACTTCATCACAATTTATTTGCACATCCATATTGGAATTGTCATTTATGTTATAAAGGGATGAAACAAAACTTGAACCAATTTCATATTGATTGGGAATGGGAGGAAGAGAACAAATATATTCAAACCAATCTAGTGATTTTTCTTCTGTAGGTTTATCTTCATCTTTAAATTTTAAACAATTCAAGTGAAACCGAATATTAAAATCATTAACAGACTCATTTTCAAACCTTCGTAGATATTCAATTTCATCACATACCTGTTCATAATCATAGCCGTCAAATTTACAAATGAAAATTGAAACAAATTGATCCCAGCTATGGATTAAGGCAACCGGAAGAGTTTTACACCAGTTTCTGGCTTTTGCCACAAATGTGAGAGTAAAGATTCTGCATAAGATGCCTTCATCAATTCCTTGAAAATCATAATTTGAAACGTTTTGAATAAATTGAAAGACATGATTAAAAGCAGAAGAATTTCCCTTACCACTAAATTTTACCTGAGACAAGAGTCTTACCACTTCAAGTGGAGTATTGGAGGATGCGCGTCCATAGATAAAACTCCAAATTGGAAGTTTAACAGGAGTCATCACAATAAATAAAATGTTAAATTGAAAAGACTCCAATAGACAAAAAGTCTCAGGCCCTCCTTCTAGCGCCAAGAATGTTGATGCCTCGAAAATTGTTGCAACAACAATGGGGGATAACCAAACGGTTCGAACCTTAAAGCAGCTCCTTTTATGTTTGATGTGGTGGCTCCGACTGGTTTACCCAGGTCCAGTTACCTTCTCCCTATTGCTATTGGTTTATGATGTATCTTTACCTACCAATAGACAGGGATATCAGATCACTTCTTCTTGCTGATCAGGCAAGAGAATGACCCTTAAGCTGATTTGGGTTCAGCGAAGCCACAACTAAGATTTTGCCTCTTTGAGGAGAGGACTTAAAAGAATGTAGAAATTACTCTAAACGCATGCTTATTCTATAATGCAAGAAAAATAAACTAATCTAAATCTTATCTTAATTAGGCAGATATAGATCTAACCCAACTAAGAGCAAGATAATTAAAATATTGGGATTTAAATATGTCTTGTTCATAATGAATATCAGGTTAATGAAGTAGTTCAATTAACTAACATTATGGATACCAAAACACATCCTATTGAGACGTATTAACTAAAATAATAAATCAACAACATTCCCGGAAGTAGTTCACAAAAATGATATTGATTATCAAATCAATAAACCAATAATTAAACAATAATATGTAGAAATAGTTCATAACACATTACTATTTAATAAATCAGTTTTAAAAGATAGATTTTTGAGCAAGTAGTTACTCAGAAATCAGAATTTAATCCATAAGACCAGAGATATATAATAACAACATTGAGACAAATTACCCATATTGACAATAATGCACAAACATGAATAAAAATGAGACATTCCTGTTACCATAAAAATAAAACTGATATTTGAAACAATAGTATTAGAAATACCAATTTATTGCATCCATTTCTCTGACCTCGATCTCCAACAATCATTTACATTGCTTGAACTTCTGCTTTCAAAACTAGAGCAACAGTAGTGCAAACTCTGCCCCTAATACATAATTCAAGATACAAAGAAAAAATCCTCAATAATCCCCAGATCTGAGATTTTTCTCTTCTCCCTCCTACAACTCTAAATTCATATTACAGTAGTGCTTTTTGAAGTATAGAATTGCAGAGGAGAGCAGCCCCCTATTACATTCTGCAATCTGCTATTTATAATATTTTTGAAGGAATTCTTGAGAGGAAAGTTTGTTGAAGAGAAATCTGTCAAATCCAATTTTATTTGCTAAAAAATTCTAATCTTCAATTGTTGGAGCATTCTCATTGATTGAGATCATTTTCCCCATATTTCTTCCACCATTTTCCTGCAAAAAGAAATCAAAATAAATTAAGATGCAACCAAAATATCATTTCTGGCAATTAAATCAAATCCAATCAAATTCTATTTAAAATAAAATATAAGCTCTCTATTGATATTTGGGGTGGTTTAATTGGCCAACGATATTATTAACCAATGGATCTGCAATTAAAAGAGGCTTTGGACAAATGAAAATGAAGAAAATAAATCAGAAAATTGATTTTGTTTTCAAAATTCGGAGCTTGATCTTCTACCTGATTTTTTACCCAATAAATGATTAAATCAGTTAGTGAAACCTCCTCAAAAATGTTCTCCTTGATTTTCTCTTTCCAATGAGCCATCCTGGGCCTCATTTGGCCAAGTATAACTCAATTTATGAGCCTCCAAAGTTGATGGGTCAAATCTGGCATGAATCTAGAAATTTTATTGTTGGGCTAAAAATATTGTAATTGAAAACTAATTTTAAATTAGTCTCTAATTAATTCTAATTTAATAGCTAATTATAAACTAAACTAATTGTTAATTAATATTAATCTATTTATTAATTAATATCTAACTAAAATATTAACTATTTATAACCTAATTAATATGAATATAAATAATAGTTAACAAATTTAATCTAATTAATAATAATAATAATTTTAATTTAATTTAATTAGATTAACTAAATTTTATATATTAATTAAATTAAATTTATTATTTTAATATTAATATTTATTTTAATATTAATTAAACTAATCCTACTACTCCCATTTCACAACTAGCCTACTTCACTTTAAATTATGCTCACGTATGGGTGATTCATTTCAAATTCAAATGAAAACCCAAAACGTAAAGCTTATAATAAAAACCCCCATGCCCTTTGACTTTCGCAATCAACATATCGGATCGGGGTTTCATAAATGTGTCACATAACAAACCTCTGATGCGATACATGCCCTTTTAACGATCGACGATTAGGGATATTAAATGTCGAGGCTTTTTAAAATGTGTCAAATTAAAACTCCCGATGCGATAATAACTCTCGATTGCGAAATAAGTTTTATTATAATTATATATATATATATATATATATTTTAATTTAATTTAATTAAGATTTAATATCAGTTTTTATTTTGAAATTTATTTAAGTTGTGAAATTTTCTAAACTACAGCCACTTGAAAAAATAAAAATAAACTACAGTCACTTGAATATTTGGGTTTTCGATATTAGGATTTGATTTAGAAATTGGAGTGAATTTCTTAAATCTTGATGCTTAATAATTTGGCTGCATAACTAAAAATTGAAAAATGTTAGCAAAAACTCGCTATGGATTAATATTTAAAATGAATACGCTATTGAACTAATTTATTTACAAAATGCAATATTGTACATTTTATACATTTTTAACCCATGGTAGATAAATGATGAGTCTTCAAAGGAGTGCCATTTTCAAACCAGTTAACCAAATGAGGCGAAACAAGTGTCAATGGGAAGCTTATAAAAAATTGATTCTAACAAAGCAATCAAAACAATAATCCAAAGAAAATGAAAAATTAACAAAAGCGTACGATAATCAACTAAATAAAAATCTTAAAGGGTGTTTAGCCAAAAAAATTTATAGAAAGGGTCCCCATTATTTGAGTTGAGCAAATCAATAATGGCGGGGTTGTGTTTTCGCCACAACACCCACTTAAAAACCAAGTCTCCAACCTAAAAGTTATTTGTTTTTTTCCTTCTATCAAAAGCTTCATCGATCTTGTTCTGGTGTGCCACGGACCTTTCAACCAGCTGTTCTCTGATTTGATGTACTTCTGCTAAATCAGTGATCCTTTTTGCCGTGTCTTCTTCCTCATTCTACTCTTCTTGCAAGAACTTTGCCACGAGGATGGTTAACTGAATTGGGAACACAACCTCAGTGCCATATACCAACTTGAATGGAGAACTCCCTATGGATTTCTTGGTGGTTACCCTGTCAAACCACAGTGCATACCTAAGCTTAGAATCCCAATTCTTTTTGTTATCTTCCAACATCTTTGTAATTATCCTTATTAGGATTTTGTTGGAAGATTCTACCAGACCATTTCCTTGAGGGTAGTATGAGGTGGAATGAACCAGTTTAATGCCCATTGAACCACACATGTCCACCAATTCTTTTGCCATGAAGGCTGTTGCATTGTCTGTAACCAGTTTATGTGGACAGCCAAATCTGGTGAATATATTCTCTGTCAAGAACCTCATGACCACATGATGATCAAATTTTCTGGTAGGGATGGCCTCAATCCATTTAGTGAAGTAGTCAATGACTACTAGGATCCATCTGTGCTGGCCACTGGAATGTGGATTGATTTCTCCAATGAAATCCAAGCCCCACTGCTAGAAAGGACCACTAGCATGTATGGGTTTTAATGGCTAGGACTTCAATTTTTGTTTTCCTTCAAACCTCTAGCATATGTCACAAGATTTAACAAATGAAAAGAGATCAGCAAACAAGGTGGGCCAATAGTACCTAGCCCTCAGGATCTTGTGGGCTGTAGTTTTCCAATAATGATGCCCTCCACATAGGTTGGAATGAAACTGTTGCATCACTTCCATGGATTGTTCTTTGTCCAGACACCTCAAAAGAATCCCAGAGGGGTCCCTCCAGTAGAGTAAGTTTTCATGAATGCAATATTTTTCTGCCCTGAGTTTACTAGTTCTGGCTTGGCTTCAACTAAGGCCTGGAGGAACTTCTAGCTTCAACAAGAATTGAGCTATTGCAGAGTACCAATCACATGAAGCTATATTTTCTGCTAATGACTGATTTTTCCCTGGTTCAGCTGTTTCTTCTATTGTCTGACCATTTTCTAAAATCATACTTATCAAATTCATGTCCAGCATTCTACAATTTTCTTCAGCCATTAATCTGGCAAGGCCCTGACCTCTGACAAGTTTGGTGGGCTTCAATTCTATATTAAATTCAATTATCTTTGCAATCCATTTAGCCCTTCTTCCATCAGCATCAGGCTACGTTAAGACATCTTTTATTGAAGCAGAGGGTACATACACAATTATTTTGGAATGCAGAATGTAAATTCTGAAAGCTTTCAAAGATTTGATAATAGCATATGCTTGTTTCTCGATGATATCATACCTCAGCTCAGCACCCCTTAAGGTTTTGCTGAAAAATGCCACTAGATGCTCTGAACCTTCCTCATCTACTTGCAATAAAACTGTTGCAAGGGTGTCATCAGAGGCAGATGAAAATATATGGAACTCCTTGCTGTAATCTAGACTGCTTAAAGTAGGAGCTTCCATAATAGCTTTCTTAATGGACTCAAAGGATCTTCTTGCTGCATCAAACCATTTGATTTCTGACCCATTTTTCAACATGGAGGTAATCTGCTTTAAAAGTTCAACAGAATTTAATATAAACCTCCTCACAAAATTTATTTTGCCCGGAAAGGATTGGATATCCTTTTTTGATCTAGGGACAGACAAGGTCTGTATTTTTCTTACTCTTTCTGGGTCAATCCGAACACCTGCAGTGGAAACAACGTGTCCTAACAGCTTGCCTTTTTCTAGAGCAAACTGTGACTTTTTAGGATTTAATGAAATCCCAAACCTTCTGCACTTCAAAAACACTTTCTTCAAATGCTGCAAATGGTCATGATGGCTGCTGGAGTATACTATTATGTCATCAAGGTAGACAAGGACAAACTTCTCCTTCTCTCCTACAAATTTTATATCCATCTGGAAGGTGGCTCCAGCATTCATCAGCCCAAAAGGCATCTTGGAATAATAAAATTTCCCCAAGTAGTGGTGAATGCAGTCTTCTCTTGGTCATCTGGATGTACAACAACCTGGTTATATCCTGAAAATCCATCCAGGAAAGACATCACTTTGGCTCCTGAGACCTTCTGCAGCAAATGCTCCATTTTGGATAGAGGATAATTGTCTTTCTTAGAGCGTTTGTTTAAGTTTTTGAAATCAATGCAGAGCCTGATTTCTCCACTTTTCTTCCTTACCACTACCAAATTGGCTACCCATTTTGAATATCTGAGAGGGACTATGATTTTGGCAGCCATTAATTTTTTGATTTCTTTTTCAATCAGAGGGAGGAGCAAAGGATTTATTGTTCTTAACTTCTATTTGAAAGGGATGGTGTCTTTCTCTGAAGGAATTTTATGCCGGATGATCTTTTTGTCATAATTTTTTAGGTCACTATATTCCCAGGCAAAGACATCAGTAAATTGCTTCATTAAATTGCAGTATTCAGAATATTGGGCGGCAGATAGATGGCTAGACAGATTTATACACCTTAGATGCTCTGGACTCCCTATGTTATGCTTACAGACTGCAGATTGATCTTCTTTTTGGGCAAGCCTTATATGGAACATCATTCTGGTCAAATAGATTTTCTAAAGGAACTAGACCCTTAGGTATCTGATTGTTAGGCAGTTGGACAATGCTATCTTTGCCAATTCTATTTCTAAGCTGGGACTGGGGATTTTCTTCCAAGGCTTCATTCTCTTCGTCAATTTATATTTAGGAAAATTCATCAATGACTTGTAGAAACCTATTCACTTCATCATCATCTTCACCAATGCTGGAAATTATGAGGCAAGGATGGTCTTTATTTCATCTGGACTTCATAAACTAGTCTGGGAGGCATGAGAGGAATAAACATGCTAGCATACACAACAAGGGAATCGGAAAGCTGATTTTTCACTTTGGGGATATAAGAGATACAAAAATTATCAAAAGAATCTTTGAGTCTCCATACCTCATCCCTGTATGCTTTCAGCCTTGGGTGCTTTGCTTGAAATGTTTTGTTTACTTGTTGAATGATAAGATAAGCATCTCCAAACACCATTATGCTTTTGATTCCTCTGCCTTTTGCTGCGTTAAGACCCAATATCAGAGCCTCATACCCTGTTATATTGTTGGTGACATGGAAATCCAACTTAAAAGACAGATGTGTGCTTTCTTTTTTTGGAGAAATCAACACCACCCCTGCTCCTACAGTTTGCTTTGAACATGCTCCATCAAAGAACATCTCCCAAACTAGACTTCCTTGCTCTCCCTCGACCTGGACTACTGGTTTCTTGATCTGCATTGAGGGCTTCTGAGATTCTTCTATTTGGAGAATACATGCCCCAAAATCAGTGTCCACAGCATAAATGGGATGTTAGAAGGATTATTTTCATCACTGGTGATGTAGGCCAGTTGTGCTTCTCTGTACAATCCCCTGCTTTCCCCTCCAAAAACTGGGACAATGGCATAAGATAAATCATTCTGTAATGTCCCACCTAGTCTCTTAATCCACCCTCTGGACAACAGCATGCCAAAATTAGGAGGGACATATGCTACCACAATCTCCATCATCATACTCTTCATGGGCAATTGAGTTAGGGTAATAGCTAAATCTTTGATTAATCCCAAACATTTCACCTTTCTTGAATCAAAGGAGAATAGATCATGATATGGTTAGGTGATATCAAGGCATAACTCTTCCATGACAACTTTGGGCATCAAATTGTGGCTAGCCCCTGTGTCTAGCAGGAAATTATGGAGGATTTTGTCATGAATGGTCAAGGAGACATACAATGATGGAGAATTATCATCAGTAGGCTCAGTCATTGGGCTAAGCACAACTGGAGGCTTGTCATCTTGCAAATTGACATAGTCGGTGGGAGCTTGTGTGGCTTTCAGCTCAAGAGCATCAAGGATAGGCTTTCTAAAAACTTCACTATTTGCAAGTTCTATCAGAGGCACGGATATTTTTAACTTCTAGACTTCTTATTAAAAACTGAAAGGGGAAGGGGACTTGTCAGGACCTCTTATCTCTTGAGTTGGTGCTTTGAGGATGACCGGATTAGCTGCTGGTCTTTTCTGTCTGATATTTTGTGACTCTGTTGGGACAACAACTTTTTGGGCAGGATTTTCCTTGACATTGTTTGCTCTTGACCTTAGATTATATCTTCGTTTCTCATCAGTTTGCAAAACAGCCTCTCTATCCCACTCTTGATTGGTTTGGTCTTGTAGTAATGATTCCTCGTAGATAACCAATGTCAAAAGGCAGCACTGCATTTATCTTTCATGCAATGAATTTCATCCTCTTCTTCAAACTGCTCCTCTTCCATGACTACATTTTGGAAAGGAGTTCTAACATTTTGTTCTTCATTTGCTTCTTTACCCCTCTGAATGATTTGCAATTTTTCATTTGCTCTTCTGAATGGATTTGAGTTTCTTCGAGCAAATGTGTTTGGAAGCCTTGTTTTTCCTTAGCTCTCGTCGACCTTCAGCTTAGATATCTTAGTAGCCAATGACTCTATTGTTTTAGTCATCTTGTCTAATTTAGGTTCTGAAGATGAAGCAGAGGAGGAAGAAGCCTCACCTCTCTACCTCCTTTTGTTAGCATGATTTTTGAGCTTTTCTGCAGCCATGATATTAGATTCCACCTGTAAAGCTGCATCTTGCATTTCAGCTAGAGTGGCACATCTTCTTTCTCTCAATAGCAAGGAGAAATCAAAGTCAAAAGCATTGGCATAAGTGAGTTTGGCAGAGATGGGGGTAGGCTTTACTTCAGCTAGTATCTTACTATACATGTGGTTAAATCTCTTATTGAAATCAGGCAGTGATTCCCCATTTTCCCTCTTCAGATTTCCAAACTCTATATGGTAATACAACAAGTCCTTTTTATCCCCCCAATGCTTCAAAAATACATCATCTAATGCTTCAATGTTTGTTATAGACCTAGGGGCCAATTCTCTAAACCATTTTCTAGCCTCACCATCAAAGCTATGGACAAACACTCTCATCCACACATCATCTTCACTGATATCCAGGTTATCAACATAACTATAAAAAGACTCAAGGTGTTCTTTAGTTGTTACTCCCTCTGTACCAGTGAATTTACGCATGTATTTCTGGTACTCTCCTGCAGGCATGGCATTCAAAGGGACATGCAATACGAAGGGTCCATACCTAGTAGCTATGATTCTTTCCATCTTTGTAGGTGCTTGCTGGCCTACCATGACTGGGATAGGTGGAAGGATAATGGCAGATTGAATGGTAGGAAGCAATGAAATAGGTGACAAAAAAGAAGGAAAATGATTGACTGTATGGGAGGCTTTCTTTGGACTAAGATCCAAAGGGGAACTAAATAAACAAGGAGCTTTATGAATCTCTGAAGGTATTTCTTCACTAACAATGCTAGGCTCTATATCTTCAAACTGCACATTCTTGGCTATAATATTCTCTTGCAGAGATACATAAGATTTCTTAGGCTTACCTGATCTTGATGCTCCTTTCTGCGATGTTTTCCTTTGCTTAGCAATCTTCCCAGGGTCAGGCACTGGGTCATCTGGTGATTTCTGAGGATTTCTCCAGGTATGCCTCACAAACTGAGCCAGAACTGTAATGTGGAGTCGCCACTAGGTTGGTTCTCCAGTAGAGTCGCCGGATAGATGATTACAACCAGAAATGTGTCCAAACTTTGTCTATCATCAAAGTTGGAACTATGTCGTTCTCCCATGGAAGCTGAGCTTTAATCTCCTCTCCCCGGCAACGGTGCCAATTAATGTTATCACCCCAAGAAACTCTCCTAGGTTGTAGCTCAGAGATGCTCAGGAACATTACAAATTCAACTTATTGTTGCAAATGGATGAATGGAAGGAATGATGCTTGTTCAATCCAGATAACCACTCCTACTTTGCTTGACTCCAGACATGCAAGAACACCTCCAGACTACAAGGCTTTAGACCACTAACTACTCATAGTTTAAGGATTGGATGAATATGGAGCATACTGACCACACTAGCAGATGCACAAAACCATGTGATGGTTGGCTGTAAACATTAAAGAGGTCTACAAATCTAATTCCCTAATGTACAGATAGGATGACAGCTCTCTAGCATTAGCTGAAAAGAGACATGAATAACTCATTCACTGATACATGCAAGACTTTAACATAGAGGTAGGATGGCAACTCCTCTAATGCTAAACATCAAGAGTATAGGAAAACCACATATCAGGCATAGCCTGGAACATAATAGAAATGGAAAGTGAGCAATTAACAGCAAAAGAAGCTTGTATTAGCTGAAAATGAAGATGAGACGCTACAAGTATCAAAATATTTACAGTCTCCAGAAGTTGAAGCTTACATAAAAACAACAACCATCAACCCTGATTACATCTTGTTTCTGGGTATATATAGAGTTTCATTACAAAGGCACTCGGCCATTCTAGGTATGGAGGGGTCATAATTGACCACCAACTGCTTTAACTATTTGATAGAGTCTTTCGTGCGTTTGCTTGCTTCAGCGGATAAATCTGATCTTCTGAGGTGCTATGTTGTCCTCGCAGGCAAGTGGAGTGTCGTGTAGGATGGAATTCCATAACTGTTAAATGCATTCACCTGCTCAGACTCTGTCCTTTTCCTCCTTAGCCATACTGTTTGTTGAATACAGTTGTTGAGGAGAAAATGCACCAGGTACTGGTAAACTGGTCACCTTCGTCCTTCGGGTGCACAGGACGGTTCATGGACGTGTATGGCGTGGCGAGTGTACGAGCAGGACGGAGGAACTAGAATGGCCATCGGATTAAGAGGATAGACGGCGGGGATTGCTTGGCTATGGGTATTGGGAGATATGAGGGCGGAGTGAGCGCGGGCCATTGGATCTCGGGTAGACAAATCCAACGGTCATCGAGCATTGAAGATGTGCGGTGCTTAACGGGCGGGAATGGAGTTCCAGGTGGTAAGTGGTATTGCCCGCACCACCGTTGATCGTTGGGTGGTAAAAGTACAACGGCGTGCGATACCACTCGGGGTGTGATGCATGGTGGCAAGGAAAGGACGAAACCACTTTTCATCTCGAGTTACCACCCTGACAATTTATGGGCACGGGGAGGGCGAACGTCGTCCAATCGTGGCGGAGGTGATCGACGGTGGGGACTGGATTGCGTGGGTTCTTGTCAGGCGCGATGGAGGACCGTTGGATCGGGGTGGCAAAGATCAATGGTGGAGGTTATGGGTGAGGGGTTTATGAAGGTGCGGAGTCCGGTGGGCATGGGTTTATGGGGTATGGGCTTTGGCACTCGAGGTTTAAGAGCAAGGGGTTTTTTACATGGTTTTTTGATAAAAATCACGGGAAATGGATATGTCGGGCAGATGAGTGAGGTAATGGAGAAAGGTGAGGGTAACCATTTCAGGCCTTCTTTGAGCATGACCAAGAACCAAGTTTGCCTCCAGCTTCAGAGAATATAGCAGAGCTAACTGGAAGCAAACTACTAAATCATCAAAAGCAACCTATTCTTAACCATAAAAGAAATACATCTAATAGCAAACTAATCTACAAACTAAAACAAAGCATACAAATACAAGTAAATAGGAGCTTGGATGTTTGGATTGGGCCCTATCCCAAGAGCTTCAGCCCTCTGAGGTAACTTAGTGCTAGCTCAAAAAGGATTCCATCTTTATTATCAAAAACTAACAAGTTTACATGAAACTGTCACTCAAAAATAAGCTCGAAAATTGAGCAGAGTTTACATAAGCAAAAATCCAACCCTAGTGAGGCCCTAGGCCTCTCTACTTATAAAAATTAAGCTACCAATAGCTTCCTTAAAATCAAGGAGGCTTGGCTTGTAAAACTCGAGATAATCATCAGTCATCCTCCACTTGCTCAGCTGCCTTCTAGTGCATGATTCCACTGTTTGTACTCCAAGATGAATGAAGGGGAATTTGAAGTGAGGAGTAATAAATGAGGGGGATTCCCTCCTATAATTCCTCTCCTTTTTCCACTCCGAGTTATTGCTACCATTTTTCCACTAGATCCTTGACTTTGACCTTGAAATCCATCAATAATCTGCATTAAATACATGTTAGACCACATGGCACAATAACTAACTCAACTCACTCTATAAGCATAAATATAATTAGAAAATCATATAATAAGCTAAGAGAATGGTTGATATGACTAGGCTAGGAGGTAAAATGAGCCCATATAATTACCCATTTATGAGGCTCATCATCACCCCCTACAAGAGGTGTTGCTCATCCTCTAAGCAACCTAGACAATCTCCTCATCTTTTATGGCCTTGGTGGCCTCCCTAGCATCCTAGCCTTTTGATGTGGTCTGATATTCTTCGCCATAGAATCTTGTCTTCCTTCCTATGTCCTTCCAGTGCTCCTCCTCTTATTCTTCTCTTCTGCCTTCTAGCATGCCTAACAGTAATGGGCGACTTAGTTTGAGGCCAATCCAGTTGACCTTCAGCCGTTGCATGGAGCACTTGTACATTGGCACTCTTTTTAATGCCTCCTTCAACCTCATGGGGGAATGATATTCCTTAATCTGCAAACTGTGTGGTAAGGTGTTCCATCTCCTCATGCATGCATGCACACATTCATCCTGAAGTAGCCTTTGCATATCCTCAGAGTGTGCAATGGCTTGTGCCTGATTGGTGAGATATCTAAGGGCAATCTAAGGGTCATTAGCAAGCAGTTTGTGTGCACTGATGAGTGCCATAGGATCTGATGGCTCAGATCTTATCATTAATGGTTCACTCTGCTCTTTTATCATCAATCTTTTCATTTTCGCTGCCCTCAATTCTTTATGGTTCATCCATGAGGCCATGGCCATTAATTGCAAGTCCCCTAGCTTGTCATTGGGATCCCACACATTCATGTCTGTCAGGGCCATGTTGTATAAGTAAAATTCTGCCATCTTTGCTTTATCCTCTGAGGTGCTTTGGTCACACAAATCCGTGAACTACCTGTAGTATTGGAAAGGAATTGTGCCTCTTTGTGCCAAAGTCTTTATTTGGAATTGTGACCATTGGTCCTTTAGATAGAGGCCATAGGAATTGGCTGGTGTTCTGCATTGCAACGCCTCCATGGATAAGCTAGCCATGCATGCCAGCTGGGTCTCTTTCTCTTGTAGCTGCGTCCTTAGCAATTCATTTTCAGTTTCAAGGTGGCTTCTTGTAATTGCTTCCCTGTCTCTAAGAGCACTCAACTCTCTACCCATTTCCTTAAGTTTGTTTTCCATATGGCAAACATCCTCAACTCCTTTGGATTTCATTGTTTACATCCACCTATGTGTAATCACTCTTTCTTTCTCCAATTCAAACAATAGTGGAATTGAAAATTTCTGTGGGATTATCCTTCCTCCCTTAAGTATATTGTAATAGGAGGCAAGACTAGGCTAGGGATCAGGTTCTTGTATCTCTTGTGCTTCCTCCTTCACCTGTGGTTGTCCTTCTATCCTTTTCTCAATCTTTTGAGTCTCCTATAGTTTTGACAGTGTCTCCTGTAGAACTGTCTGAGCCTTCTATAGGATTGTTTTTGGGTCCTGTAGTACTACCCTTTCCTTCCATGTGGAAGATCTAGGAGTCCCCCTTTCATATGTTATAGGTATCTTGAAAGGAGATTCTTTTCCCTAGGTAGAGGGTGAATCTTCAATGATAATTGGCACTTTTGAAGAGGGCTAAGGTTTGCCTATTTTAATTCTTGTGCTCTTCCTAGCCCTAAAAAACATGGAGGTCTGTATTTTCCTCTTTTTATTTGGCTTGGTTGTTGTATTGAGGACAATGAGGGTAGCTTCTGCCTCCCTTTCCAAAGTCTCAAGGGACTCTTCTCCTTGTTCTTCCTTTTTTGCCTCTTCTTCTCCTTCTTCCGTCTCTTTTTTTGTCTCTTCCTGCTTTGTTTCTTCAGCTCTCTCCTCCTTTATTTTAGTTCCTTCCTCCTTCCTTTCTTGTTCTACTATGTCACCCCTGGCTCCACCTTCTCCCCTTTTTTGTTCTTCCTCCTCACTGCCAGTAGGGCTAACATCATAGGTTAAGGCCTTTATGTCATCCTCAGTTGTCATGTTTCAGAAAACTTCCCATGCTATAGGGACTGTAAAGGTATGGAGGGCTTCCTCTACTAGGATTTTGATTACACCATGTGAGCTAGCTGCTCTGAATTTCCTGCTTTTACCTTGGTGTTGGAGTCAATGAGGGACTGTAGGAGGAAGTAAGGGATACTGAGATTCTGAGGTGCTGGAGTGTCAATGCCATACCTTAATTCTTGGAGGATTCTAAAGTGATAACCATAAAGATTGTTGTACCTCCCCTCAAAGGAAATCTATTTGATTATTTGATAGCTAACCTCATCCCAAGGATATGGTATGCTAGCCCTTCTAATGCCATTTTTATCTTCAACAGGGGTTTCATTATTTTGGAAAAAAGTTCTTCATGGCAGCCTGGCCAATTGGTTTCTCATCTTTACTCCAAGGCAGCCCAAGAGGAAGGATAGTGACCCTACTGATAAATTCATGGGTTATCTCCATGGAAAGACCTCTAATGGTGACAGTGGCATGAGTTCTTGTGTGAGGGACCAGAGAGAGAGCAAACTCTTGAGCAAATTCCTCATCGAACCCTTGAAATTTCTCAAAGAAATTCATCAAGTTTGCCCTTGTGAAGATGTCCACCACTTGAGGATGTGCATGGAGCCTAGTGGAGTTAGTGGGCTCCTTTCTCATAAACACTCCTGTCATATTGTCTATACTCCTTTAGAAAACCAAATATGGAGGTGGAGACAAAGAATTTTGATAAAAACAGAGAAACAAAGGAGACTGTTTTTTTAAATAAGAAGAATTTTTTTTTATGTATTTTCTCCTCTCCTAAAGACTTATTTCCTCCTCAAATTGAGACCACTTCTTTCATATATTGATATTCAACAGGGGGAATGCATGAACCCTACCTCTTCAGACCAAAAATCGTGTTAAAAATCATGTCTTCTCCCTTCAAAATGACTCACTGCACCTCCTGTAGAAACTTGATGTCCCTCTTGTAGATTTCCTATAGGTGCTCCTGTAGAAAATGCCGAGAGCAAGAATATGGGAGAGATAGATGGAGGATGGTGGTTATGAGGCTGTGGGGGCACAAGGAGACTACTATAGCTGAGTTACAAGGAAAGAATAAAGGAAAAGGTTCTGAGAATGCTCGGGGAGGAGTACTTATTACCCTTTATGGATATTTTTAGTGATGAGTGCTAAGCTGGCAAGGTATAAGTTGGCCATGTTTGGACCGTTGGTCCCCACCTACTTGGTCATCATGGATCCTCCTCATAATCATCCCTCATTATTGCATCAGAGTTCACACTTCCTCCACTACCTATCCTTGGCATCTTGTGCTGGAGTTGACTATGTGCACGGGTGGGTGACATCTCGGATGAGTGGAGTCAACTAGATGAAGATGGCCAAGTTAACTGGCCACCTTTCCCTCGTTCAACCTCAACCATCTCGTTGCTTTTGCATGAATTCTAATTACACAAATGCAAATAGATGAGTGACCAAGTTACTTACCTGTGATCCGAATGTATTTCCTATGAGGTGCTGTGGCTTTCTCCGTTGCATACCTTTATTTCCTTTTTTGCATGTTGTCTCTACTTGTTGATGTGTGCTTGTGTGCTTGTGCAGGTTCTTCTCTGGGTAGATCTAAGCTTCAGGTTCCTTTTCAACCTTCATGTTTGCACTCTCTTGTTGTTGGTGCTGGACTTCTATGGGATCAACTGCTACAGGAATTCCTATAGGAGCTCCAGTAGTTGTTTCTCCCCTTGAAACTTCAGCTTGTTCCTGTGCTTGGAGCTCGAGGATGATGCCAGAGGTGTAGATAAAGATGGAGAGGTAGTAGGTAGGCTTTAGGTGATGTTAATGGTGTTTTTTCCTCTCATTTATTATTATTATTATTTTAAACTGAAAAATTGTTTTTTCTGTGTTTTTCTTGGACAGGAAGAAAAATGATGCTTGTGGTGTGATGCAGGTTTGGAAATGATGGCAAGGAGGTTTGAAGATTGTAGGACGTGTTAGGTTCCTATACCAATAGGTGTCATTTTTCTTGATTGACATTGATGGGCTCTGCAATATGTTCATACCTTTTGGCTGGTTGCAAAGGTTTCCCATATTGTCAAAAAATCAAAAAATTAAAAAATGTAAAGAGGGTATGCCCTAAAAGAAAAATCAAAGGGAAAAAACGAATGAAATGGTCAAGAAAATGAAAGAAATGAACCCTAAAAAATGGACCATGAAAGTGTGCAAGTCCAAAATTCCACTACTATTCTATTTTTGTAAAGATCTGATGATGTGCAGCTTGTTGATCTATGCCACCATTGATGAATGGCCAAACAACTCAATCTTGGCTAGTAAGTAGATAGGTAGAGACGCAAAGGAGCTCAACTATTAAATCTGAGCCCTTGGATGTTATAAGGCTAGATTCAGATAGGCTTGGCATATAAAGAAAACAAAAGAAGATTGTTAAGGGTTTACCAGTTCAAATGCACCCAAAGGAAAAGGAAGAAAAAATGTTAGGTCTAATAGGTTGGGTAGGCAGTTTGGTGTTGCAGAAGCATGCTTATGATTAATTTTGTCCCTTAAAAATGTTCATCTTATGGATATCATAAGTACCATGGAAACTGTTTGGTTACAAATCAAGTGAGGCATGTCTAACTTCCCTTCACACTTCTCCCAAAATCACTTACTAACCTCCCCCCAAGGATATTGAGATCTGCTCAATACTCCCAAAACACTCCATCTCATTTCATAAAAAAGGCCTAAGTGAAACCTTGGTCACCTAGGAGATTATGCAAAATCACATGTAAACTTGTCTCCTTAAAGCCTAAGTTTTTAAACTCTATAACTTAGCACTCTTTTTCAACATATCTCTCATATTAACTCTAACCCTATTTCTATAAATCCTGAGTAAATTATTCCCATCCCTGTATTGTGTATATATCACATAAAAACCCCAATATGTAGTAATCTGCCCCAGGTCGAAATATGACTATAGCCTTAGCATAATAGGGGATTAATAGATCCACTCGAGATTTGTTAATAACCCTCCCCTGCGCCATTCAAAGGACTTAATTAACCACCCGGGTTAATTGATAACCTAACTAAACTCACCCCGCATACCAATAAAACAAGCCTCAAAACCATTAAAACAATGGATTTGATGTTTGGGCCCACGCATTAAACGTCCACTGTCTCCACAGAATGCCAACCATCAAATATCGGCCCTCGCATCCGACGACTGAGATCTATATCACGACCCCCCCCCCTCGCCGTTGCACTTTGACGACCGGGAGATGGGCAGTATTGCCACCGTACCGGGGACACGCGGCGCCTTCCCACCATGCTCGCGGCCCCTCCGCCCAAAACCATTTCAGCTCATAAGCGGTGCAGGCTGATACCGCTTACCGCCCTACCGTTAACCCAGCCCACTGACGTCATCGCCACGTCACCTCCACATCAGCATCCCATACCCTGTGTCACAACAAAACATCACATCCTAATGACGTCATTCGACCGAAAAGCGCCAAAAAGCCCCATGAAGCCAAATTTTGTTAAAAAACTCGTGAAAATGTCATTTTCACCCATTTTCATTCGCTTTTTCGCGAAACTGTTGCATGCAAACTACATCCAAGCAAATGCAGAAGCGTCCAATCCGCCACCCGACCAAGAAAAGTCTATCACCCTACTCTGCAACTCATCGATCAACCTACAAATTACATTGGTTTGCCTCCAAAATATAGGTATTTACCCCGTCCCACCTCCCGAACCTGTATTTTCGGTTTTCCTCTGTAAATTATACCTATAAGAGCTAAATTCAAGCTAAAGCAATCCATAATTTCCATACCAAGACATCCAGAACTTCTCTTTTGCCCATTTTCTCCACATAAGTCGACCCCCTGTTTGAAAACACAAAAACCAAACATGGAAGCTCCAGTGGCCCTAAACATTGCTCCCCTCAATGCGTCGGATAAAGACCTGGAGTGATTACCCTTGGCTGACAGAGATTTTCAAATTAAAGACTTAACTGGTGACAAAAACCACCTCGAAGCATTTTGCAAAATTAGGAACAGTCACCAAAGTAACTCTGATCTCTATGGAATATGGGATCCAACCTGCCCATGTATTACCTCCCCTCAATCAATGTTTTCCCAGATATTATCCACCAATGTTGTGCCCATTATGAACCTTCCCAGAGAGCAGTTATGACTCCATCTGGAATTGTCCTCTTTTATATAACTCCTGAGTCCACCAATGAGATGTTACACTTCAAACCCACTCAGCCTCTGGATCCTCTTTCTATGGGATTCTTGCTTAAGTAGGGCTCTAAACTGCCCAACTCAAAGATAACCCATATTGCTCAAACATTTATGAGACTAGATTGCCAGCCCAAAGGCCCACCTCCCTATGTGCATGTCTAGTTCAATGAAGCTGGAAGATTCATTATTGATATGATATCCTACGTCCTGGGATTTAAGACAAGTGAATATGTTGATGAGACCACCTTAGTTTTGTTGTCTATGTTTACTCCAGGACAGCCCCCTGCTGTCAAATATGACTATGCTACCTTCATTTCCAACAAGATCCATAACCAATTCATCCGTCTAGACAGAGAAGGAGTCTTCAAGTACACATCTTATATATATCATCTGTTTCTGTATTATCAACCAGACAGTTTTCAGTTTCCCATCAAAAAATTGGATTCTAAAGGAGAGCGGAGGTCTGTGATCTTTTGGACATCAGTCTTCCACAATGTCTGTGACTCCCCTTATACCTACTGTGAATTCATTGACTTATTTATACATCCGGTCTCCTCTCTACTGATGAGAGCTCCTCCTCCTACATTCTATGGTGATATGCAGAAGATTTTACAGCTTTCCAGACAGTATAAAATAGGTCACTGGTACCTCTACCAGAATCACACCGAAATCAGAATATATGGCTGTGAGTTGTGCCCTTATATGTTGCCCAAATATGTGCCTATGAGACTGTTTGTGCTAGAGTATTTCAGGCAACTTATCAATGCAGATTTAACTCACTTTTGCAATGTAAAGAAAAAGGCTCAACTGAGAATAAGAAACCAGTTATGCCTTTTTATCATTAACAAGAGGGAAGCATGGCAAGATGCTGATAGGATATTGGGGGAAGAACTTAAATTGAAGAAAAGTTTCTGGTGGGTACCATATGACCCAAATAGCTTTATAAGTGAAAAAAAAGGTAAAAAGAGGCTATCAACGTATAAACATTTTAGGATCCCTGAAATAGAGCAATTTACTAATCAGGATCAGTGGGTAGAGGATACATTAATAGAAGAACTTACTCAGCAAGAAGTGATGGAACAAGCTATGAAAGATCTTGAAAAGACCCTTGACCTAGACTCTTCTGGACAGGTATCTTTCAAGTTGCCTCAGCAAAGCAAATTGGGTACATCCTCTGTTGTAACTTCACAGCAACCTATACAGGAAACGAGTGCACTAGGTACAGGGTCTTCTAAGGGCAAGGAAGTAGCAGGCACAGAGCAGCAAGCAATGACTAATCAGTAGGGGCAAATTCATTTGATCCAGACCAAAGCACCAGAGATACCAGCGTTACAAACTCCTCTAAATGAGGAAATGGGTAAGAAAAGGGATAGGGAAGAAGGCACACCCATGAGTGGACCAGCAGAGCAACCAGGGGCAAAAAGGAAAAGAATAAACCCCCTATCAGAAGATGAATTTATTGAGGAAACCACAGGCAGTCTAAGAGGGAAAAAGATGGTTAGCCAGGAGACATCCCTGATGATAGAAACATCCACCAGCTCTCACAGGCAAGACATAGAAAGGCAGCATAGTGTGGAAGTTTCATCCACTAGGCCACGAAGCAAGCAAGGTTCTAATACCAAAAGAACATTCACGGAGATAAAGGCCCAAAATGACCCATTGAGGCTGCAACTTTATAATCAGTTTCTCAACATGGCCCCCACCAACCATCAAAGGTTAACGTCTACATATGACATTAAAGAAGGTCAAATGGTCTTGAGCCACTTTAAGCCTAAAGTGCATCAGCCATAGTCAGCAGCTGACTACATCATAATAAATCTGGAGGTCCTTGCCAAAGACATTCATCCTATGGACCAGATTGAGCTGCATAAACAAACTGGAGAGATGGTCTACTCCACACTGGCAGATAAAGTGATGTTGGCTCACAAATTGCAGAACTCATTGAACAACACCTCCGCTCAACTGGATTTGGAGAAGGCTTCCTCTCTAGCCAAGGACAACAAGATCAAGTCCTTGGAAGATATTATTGTTGAACTGGGACATGATCCCAAAGATGCCAAAGGCATAAAGGCATTGATGAAGAAGAAGGAAGAGGACATTGCTGCCCTCTCGAAAAAATTAAAACTGCCTCCTACTATGCATCCACAAACGACAGAAGTTGTATAGCAGAAATCAGAGGAGGACATGATGGACCTACTCATGAGGATGAATGAGAGATTGAGTGAGACAGAGCAGGCATTGGAGAAAGCACTACAAGAGAAGCAAGGAGAGTCGACCTCCTAGCCACCTGAAGTAGCTCCAATAGTCACAACTTCCCCTCCTACAGTTATAACCATAGTGCCTCCCACTATCCTGGCATCAATAGCAGAAATCACCATAGGTACCCCAGCAACAGCACCAGGCAGCAGTACAGCTATGACTACAGATCAATTAATACAAGCCATTGAGGATTTGAAACTCCAAGTGTTTGAGCTAAAGCAGGTAAAAGAAAAATTGGCAAAAGTACAACAAATTTATGATAAATCCAAGATGAATGTGGCAAAGAAAACAAGGGAGATCAAAGCATTGGAGAACAATGTAAGAGCCTTAGAAAAGTATTTCTCTCTGGATAAGCCTCTGGCAGAAATCAAAGGAATTTTGTGGAAAAACATAATTCAAACTGTTAGTGATATATGGATGTCTATTCAAACCATTTATGAACAAATTTATTTGATAAGAATGGCCGAAGTGGAAATTTAGGAAAGAAGAGCATTATTGGGACAGATGCTTGAACAAGCTAACAGGCTAATATATTTTTTGAATACCAAGACTAGTGAAGAACTGGAAGCACTAGATATTAGAGATAGAACAGGTACCATTCTGGACATCAAGAGAGTTCTAACCATGAGAATTCTAATGCAAAACTTGGACAGAAGATGCCATGACATGCAGGTAGAGGTTGATTCTTTCACAAAAAAATTTACAATCCTGCACCAAAAAGGTTTGCCAAGTCCTTTGGGAAGTAATGATCGTCTAATGAAGCACAAGGTCTATGTACATAAATTAAATACATATGTTTCTAATCAAGCTAATGCATCTTCAAGCACTTCAGGAAAGAAGGCACTTCCATCTGGCCAGTCCCTTTATGGCAGCCTGGAAAATCTATTCTACATAGAGCATGAGGTAAAACATCTGTTCACTATCCCACCTAATTTCTTCAGGTACACAGAAATTGACGAAACTCTAAGGAAGCTGTAGAGACATAAATTACCAGGACCAGAATGGTGGCAAAGCATGTTAGAGATCCTGTAAATTATCTTTGGTCAATGCGAAATTTTGGACCATTTACTATAATGCAGAAAAAAGGAATGAATCACATTCACCTGGTTCAAAGCGCATCACATCAGAGTTAAAGAAAATCCAGCCAAGGCAGAATAACCAGCACAGAGGATTAGTAGAAGATAGTTGGGTACCGACTTGCAGCACTTACCTCCAATACATCTCATAAAGACGGATCAACCAGCGTAGCATGAATTTATTGCATCTATTTATTGTCTCCCTGTTTTCGAGACTGTCTGACTCTATCTATGTAAAAGAAGTATTAAAATGTTTGCAGATATTATTTCTATCAAATATTTTGTATGATATCTTGACATTTTTGTATAAATACCCCCCGGACGAAGTATTTGGGGTTGGTTGATGTTGGGTGTTCATAGCCTTTGACTGTAATACTGAAGTTTTCTGGAATAAAAAGCTTACCCCCCGGACGAAGTATTTGGGGTTGGTTGATGTTGGGTGTTCATAGCCTTTGACTGTAATACTGAAGTTTTCTGGAATAAAAAGCTTACCCCCCGGACGAAGTATTTGGGGTTGGTTGATGTTGGGTGTTCATAGCCTTTGACTGTAATACTGAAGTTTTCTGGAATAAAAAGATGTTGGAACCATTTTGTCTAGCTTGCTGAATGAGGAATTTGATGTTGAGGGCCATGTTACAGAATTCTTGAATCATCTTATGGATCAATAAGTCCTTCTAACATGTGTTTTATAGTTTCTATGTTTATTATATCATCTATGTTTCATGATCTAAATAATAGAGAAAAAGAATAACTCATAATTTGCTTGTTTGCACTCTGTGTTCAGTCTCTTTTATTATTAATGTTTGCTTCAGAATTAGCATAAACAATGAAATCTTAATTGCTCCTGTTTCCCTTGGTTATTTCATCTTGAATATTAGCTAAGGCAATTCTTAGTTGCTCCTTAGCAGTAATCGTCCATTTTCCCTCTGTCAAAATGATGAAGGATTCTTAATTGCCCTTCACCCATTGACTCCATTCCATCTGATTCCAGCCTATAAATTGTTCCATATTCAAGTAGCTTGCTCTGTGATAAATCCTCTGGCAAGAAACCTAACCTAGGAAGCCATCCCTCTTTGACTCCATCGTTCCCAATGGACTAAAATGTTTCATTTTTACCTCACTGTGCTATTGAGTCCCCCTCCTTCCAACCAAACTCAAAACAAAACCCTTGTACTTCATAACTAGCCTAATATACCTCAAAAAAAGCTAAATTATAAAGAGAGAGCCCTCTCTGGGTACAGATTGGCTAGAAACTGTATCTAAAAGATTTTTCTGTGGTTACCTCGGTCGTATTCCCTTTCCTAAAACTTTGGGGGAACAACCTGAGTGATAACATCATTGGCGACTCCGCTGGGGACCTGAATAATTGTTTGTTACTGCTGTTTATTTTTTTAAAAAAGAGCTATAGATGGAGCCTGAAGTTAGCCAGGTAGCCTTTGAAACTACTTTTGCTATGCAATTGCAGGAATAAATAAAAGTCACTTTAGTCTATCTCCAGTCTAGTTTTAGGATTTGAACAGTTGTCTCAAATACTTGATTAGTCCGTTGTTTTAATAGATCTTCAGGAAAATTCGAAACTCCCATATTTTAAACTTCCTAGAAAGATAGTGCCAAAAGTTGTATCATTCAAATATTTCAAGAAAACCCAAAAGATATATTCAGAAGTTGGCTCCAAAGAAGAAGATTCGTTACACTAGATCAAATCCAGATCCAAATCCCCCACTTGTGTTTCAAAATCCTAATCTGATTCCTAAAAACCTCAGAAGCCAGCAAAACCTTATTGAATCTGAGCTTACTCCTGGAAAAGCACTAGTTCTTTCTACAATTATTGTTGCTTCTCCTAGTTCACCATCAACTTTCAAACCATATTTTCCACTCCCCCATCCACAGCACATATTTCAACTGGTATCCCTGCTCTTCCGGTTGTTACACTTATCTCTACAAATATGGCAAATCGATATGCTCCCATGCAATTATCTGCAAATCCAAGGGCTATGCCTCAAAATTATCAAAGAAAACTCACTTATTTTGATGGTACTAGCACTTACACAGCTCAATAACACACCAAGAAAATGATGGATTATTTTGAAAACTATGAGATTGATGATGATGATGTAAGAATGAAAGTCTTTGTCCAAAGCTTAACTAGAGATGTTAGAACCTGGTTTAGATCACACCCTGCAAACACTATCAATGACCCAGAGGCTCTTTATCAGACCTTCTTAAACAGATGGGAAAAGAAAAAATATCCTCTCCACATTTTATCAGAATATGAAAACTTAAAGAGAGGTCCATAAGAAACTGTTCAAGATTACTGCACCAGATTCAATAATGTTTACAACGTTATTCCCCGAAATCTAAGACCTCCTCCTGATTTATCTCTGATGAATTTGACTCTGACATGGCATATCAACTTAGGGAAAGAGCTCCTAGAAACCTAGAAGAAATGCAAAGTATAGCTGTCAGTGTCGAGGCCAATCTGATTTCTAAACGAGCTAGAGCCAGGACTGAAAGGAGAGTACATTTAAAGGAAGAACCCTCTGATTTTGAACAGAAATTAGATGCTATCATTAAAGGAATGGATAGACTTGGGGATAGAGTAGAAATAATTGAAAGAAAATCATCTTGGGATGGTCAACCAAGTAATGCTGGAAGAAATCCAAACTTTAGAAAAAACCAGAACCCTAACATCGCAAAGTCTGGGCCTAACCAAAACATTAGGCCCCCATTTCAAGAAAACTATGCTAAAGCTTCAACTTCCACTGAGCCCACGGAAGACACTCAAATTAACTTAATGGGTCTCAATAGTGAACAACAAATTTTCCTAACCCAAGAAGACCAAGAAGCTCATACTCTTGGTCAGGTCCAAATTCAATCAGGGGAATCATTTGATTTTAGGGAGGGATATGACACAGCCATCTATGAAGTTCACAAACAATATAATCTGAGAACCAGGAGAATAGATGTCCCTGACGACAAAAAACAAAAAGAAACCAAGCAACCTACCAAAGCGAAAATAAAGAACCCTCCTATACAAATTCCTCCTAAAGAAATTCCTAACCCAAACAACCCAACAGTTGAAGATGTTTCAGATAATCAACAACCTAATAAACAATCTTCCACTTCCATTCCTTTCAAATAAATTGTGGGAGAACCTCCAGAAATTGACATAGAAATAACTTCAGCTCATAACAACAGTCCTGTAAAAGAGATAGATACAGAAAATGCAGCAGAAAAAGAAAACCTTGTTGCCCGAAATGCAAAAATTCAAATTGAAAAACCTTTCAACCTTGAGACCGAAATAGGCAAGTTAAAAATAGCCATTCCACTGTCAGAATTGGCTAAGCATGATGTCTATAGAGAACAAATCAGCAGATCATTTCAAATTTCAGAAAATAGAGATGCAATAAATGTCCTTGATGACCAACCCAAATTAATTTTTGGCCCTGAAGTAAACGAAAAATCGGTAGATGGAGGGGTTCCTCCTTTCTATGTAAGTCTGAACATTCATGATAAAATACTTCACAATGCAATGTTTGATTCTGCTGCCTCTCATAACTTAATGCCTAAATCTGTAATGGAGAAGTTGGACCTAGATATTGCCAGGCCATACAAAGACTTGTCGTCTTTTGATTCAAGCCAGGTCAGATGTCTAGGATTGATCAAAGATTTGTGTGTATCATTAGTTCAATACCCTGCCAAGACAATTTTAATGGATGTAGTGGTAGCTGATATTCCACCAAACTATGGCATGTTGTTGTCCCAGCCTTCTTGTCCTCAGCATGCCTTTCAAATCCTTATATCTTGAATCATAGAGTACTACCCAATCTCCCTATTGGAATTGCTTCTCCTTGATATTTTTGTCATGCCATAGCTTTCTCTAAAGCTGAGCTACCTCTGTATGGAGAAGGGCTTGCAAGCTGTATTCATCCAATCCATTGAGCTGAAGTAATCTCTCCTTCTATGCATGGCTGAGGTCTAGGTCCAGCTGAGCTACCATCCTTAATGTATTGAACTCAAATTCTATAGATATCAAAGCCTTCTTCCCATAGAATAGTTCATAGTGTTTGAACGCGGTGGTGGTCTTCCATGTGGTGTTTTAGGCCCAAGTGGTCTCAACTAATTTGTTTGCCCAGTATTTTCTGTTGTTGATCGCTACCTTGGTTAGGATCCTTTCCAATGCTCTGTTAGTGACCTTCACTTGCTCATTGGCTTGTGGATGGTAAGGGGTGGAAGTCTTGTGCTTGATCTTATGATGTGTGAGCAGGTCTTCAATCGAGTTGGAAGTGAACTCACTGCCTTGATCTGTGACCAACTCTTTTGGATACCTGAACTTGTAGAATATGTTTTCTCTCAAAAACTCGGCTACTTTTTCCTCTGTCGCTACTTTGATTGCTTTTGACTCTGCCCACTTTGTTATGTAGTCGGTGCACACAATGATGTATTGTTTCTAATTTGAAGGAGGACTGATAGGCCCCAGAAAGTCCATGCCCCACTTCTCAAATGGCTCAAAGATCACTTGAGGTTGCATGGGCATCTCATCCTTTGGAGTAGGTTCCCCCATCCTCTTACACCGATCACATTGGCTTGTATATCTCCTCACATACTGATAAAGAGTGGGCTAGTAGTAGCCTGCTTGCAATATCTAAAAGGCAGTTCTTTTTGCTAAAAAATGACCTCCACAAGGCCCATCATGAAAGGTCAAGAGTATGTCAAAGACTTCCTCCTCCCTGACACATCTTCTCAAGATCTAATATGGGCCAAGTTTGAAGATATTTCCTCCAATTCAGGTGAAAGGGGCGCTTTTCCTTACTATCTTTCTCTTCTCTTTTGAGGATAAGTGTGGTGGGAACTGTGCTGAAACCAAGTAGTTTGCTATATCAACAAATCATGGAGAGAGTATTAATATAGCAAACAGATGTTCATCTGGCATTTGGTCATCCACCATTCCTTCTTCACCTATAGGCAAATTTACTCTAGACAAAAAGTCAGCAACAACATTTTCTTTACCAAACTTATCAATAATGGTCAGATCAAACTACTGCAGTAAAAGAAACCATCTAATAATGCGAGCATTTACATCTAGTTTGTTCATTAAATATCTAGTTGCAACATGATCAGTGTGCACAAAGGTTTGATAGCCTGTGATATAATATATGAATTTGTTTAAGGAATGCACGACAGCTAGGAGTTCCTTCTCAGTCACTGTATAGTTTAACTCTGCCTTTGACAAGTTTTTGCTTATAAAGTATATGGCATGAGGTAACTTTTCATCAATTTGTCCTAAGGCTACTCATATTTCTTTTTTTGAGGCATCTGTGTGAATGTGGAAAGGTAGGGCCCAGTTTGGGCCTCTGAGAATTGGGGCAGTCACTAACTTGCTCTTCAAGGTATCTAGGGCTTCTTGACAGTTTTCTAACCATATGAACTCACCATCTTTGCCTAAAAGGCCAAACAAAGGAGAGGCTAGCTTGCTGAAATCTTTAATGAATCTCCCGTAATATCCAGCTAAGCCTAGGAAACTTTTGACATCTCTCACCTTTTGAGGAGGTGGGACCCTTTGGATGACGGCAATTTTTTTGGGGTCCACCTGCAGTCCTTGTTGAGATATTGCATGACCTAGCACGGTCCCTTCAATCATCAAAAATCCACATTTTTCCAGACTGAGGGACAGGTTCATCTCAATACACTTATCTAGAAATTTTCCTAGTTAGATAAAGCTTCTTGAAAGTCAGATCCATAAGGAGTAAAATCATCCATGTATGTTTCTACTGCATCATGAACCAGTTCAAAAAATATAATCAATACCGCTCTTTGGAAACTGGCTGGAGCATTGCACAAACCAAAAGGAAGGACCCGATATGCAAAATTACCCCAAGGACAAGTGAAAGTGGTCATATCTTGGTCTTCCAGGCTGATTTGAATCTGATTGTACCCGCTAAACCCATCTAGGAAAGAGTAAAACTTTTTCCCTGCCAGACCGTCTAGCACTTGATCTATGAAAGGTAAAGGAAAGTGGTCCTTTTTAGTGGATTTGTTCAATTCCCGATAGATGACACAGATTCTCCACTTACCATTTTTCTTTGGCACTAGCACCAAAGGAGATACCCATTCACTGTTAGAGATGGGATAGATGAATACTGCATCAAGCAATTTCTGCAGTTCTTCCTTAGCAATATCTTTAAGTGTTGGATTCATCCTCCTTTGAGGATGCCTGACTGGTTTGCAATCTTCCTTGATGTATATTTGATGAGTACATACTGAAGGGTGCACTCCCTTTATCTCCTTATAACTCCAGGCGAAGGCATCTAGATGTTTTCTCAGTAGGTTGAACAGTTCCTTCTCCTGGGAAGTGGATAAGGATGGATTGATTTTCAATGTTCTTTCTGGGCCAAACTCTATATTCTTAACACAGAGAGAAGTGGAGTCGGCTGCACAGAGATTAGTTGAGGGGTTGTTTTGGGTTTCTCTTACTATGTCCTCTAATGGTGATACACTGGGAGCTAGATTCTTAATTAAATTTTCAATCATATCATCCTCATCTTTCTGTTTTCCCCCCATGGCGATTTCTAATTCACAAAGTGGTGCAGAAAAAACTTCATCCTCATCTTCCTCCTCCAACCAGAGAGGTAGATCATGTTCTAGCAAGGGTTGGGCAGGAGGATATAGGATTAACTGCTTGAACATGTGCCCATTCTTTATGGTCAGGTTCCCTACTCGACAGCTGATGTAGGCATCAACTGTAGCCAACTAGGGTCTTCCCAGAATGAGAGGATACCCAATGAGCTTTGCCTTTGGCTGGAGAACTAAGAAATTAGTAGGGTACTCCCAAGAATCAATGGAGACCATCACATCTTCCACAATCCCCTCAGGGGTCACTGTGGAGTGGTCTACTAGTTGTAGCACTGTCGTGGTCTTCCTCAAGGAGCTCTGGAGGTTAAGTTTGAGCATTGTGTCCTTTGTCATCACTTTAATGGCATCTCCCGGATCAATCAAGGTATGCGGGATCATTGTACCATTGATGTGCACATCAACTACTGGGCTTCCAACCTCCAAATGTTTTGGACAGATTACCTGCCCCAACATTAAGTTGGACAGTTGTCCTATGACATTGATGGTTGGGGCATCTCCCTTGCACCTTCTTGGATGCCTAAAGAACTTCTCTTTGATCAACCTATTGTAGATAGGCACATCTTTTATGGCTTGGAGAAGTGGTATCTTCACACATAAATGTTTCAATTCTCCCAGGAGTTTAGTCTCTTCTGGGGTAGGTTGGATTGTCATGGATAGTCTCTCAGGAAATGGTGGATTTGCTTTAGGTTTGATTTTCTCTTTATCTTCCTCAACCTCCCTAGGTGGAGGCTGGCTATCTAGGAGGACTTTCCCAGATCTCAAGTTAATTTCTTGAATCTCCATAGCATAAGTTGGGCATGATGGTTCCCCACTATACACTTGCTGAGCATGTTTGTTGTTCAGGTTCAGATTTGGCTAGGCAGGCATTTGGGGTTGCTTTGGTGGAGCAAAAGGTAACAGTTGTGGTTGGGTAGGTGGTGGAGGAAAAAGAGCGGGAAGAGATTTGTATTGGGGCCTCCACCCCTGATGAGATGCATTCCACTGAGGTTGTGGCTAAGCATAGGATTGAAATGAATGGGTGGCTAGTTGGGCATGATATTGAGATGTGAAGGACCGAGGAGGAGGTGTGGACCAGGAAGGATGAGCAAAAGGGCCCCAAGAAGGTATGGAGGTTACTTGGCTGGGGTTGTAGTATGCTTGAGATGTCCCTTGCATTCACTACTGGTATGGTCTAGGTCCATGCGACCTTTTTTGGTTTATGTAATAGAGTTGTTCAATGACTCCCTTGGCCCCTTGATATACAGCTTTAAGTCCGGGAAATGAAGGGCACTTATCTGTAGAATTATTTTCTTCACAGACTGAACAAACCTCTATAGAGTTCAATGGGCATTCATTCCTAGAATGCCTCCTTGTGCATCTAAGACAAAATATGGCCAAAGCCCTCTCTACTTCTTCTTATTTTCTTTTGATATGTAAAGCGTCCATTTGCATGGAAAGAGTCTGCAGCATCTCACTCTTGAAGTCTTCCAACATGTTTCCAATTTCACCTTTAATGAATGAATTAGAAGAAGAGGTACTGGCTATGGATTGACCCCCCTACCTTTCTTTTTGGCTAATCTAGAATGGTTTCTAAAAACAGTCTTTATGTTCTCACAGGATAGTTGGTAAATGTCTCCCCCGGCCAGTAGATGGAGGATGTCTAAAAGGTCTTCCTAAATTCCCCTGAGCAGGACCAACTTCAGAGACTCAGGGTCAAGTGTACACTCGACCCTTTTTTAACTGACCTGGAACCTCTCTTCATAGTCTTCCAGGGACTCATCACTCTCTATGGTCATTTAGAAGATTCCTTCTTTAATATCTTTTGACCTACAATAGTCTTGGTACTTGTTGTTAAAGGCTTGTTGCATCTAAGCCCAAGTTGCAATGCTATTGCTAGGTAATCCCATCAACCAGCACAATGATGCATCCTTGAGAGTAGAAGGGAACAGTTTCAAATTTTACTCATCTTCTGCATAGTCATAAGTTCGACAAATGACAGCAAACTCGAACAAGAAGGTGTCAAGATCTTCTGTAGTCAGACCATGGAAATGAGGTAGGGCGGAAGGGCTTATATTCTTCATTTTGGTGTCCCCATCGGTCTGCAGAATGGGAAAGGTACCCTCTATTCTCTCTCCATTTCCCCTAGCATTTCTATTTTTAGTCATTGGCTCCAAAGGAATGTTTTCTTCTTCTTCTTCCCCTATAGGTTATTCAAATATGTATGGTTGTTCACCTAAGGCTTCTTCGTGATCGCAGCCACCGAAAAAGAGATAAGGTTGGCTGTGTGAAGCAGTGGGGGTTTTGGCCAAAATATTTCCTGAGTTATCTCTATTCCTATGAGGCATGAAAGGAAATATTTTTGGTTGGTTTTTTCCTTTTTTCCCCACACTGATAGTACCTACAGAAACTGAAATTGATTGAAAAAAACAAATTGCAACTAGCTTAAATGAACTTGCTAAATAGAAATTTGCATAATTGAAGAGGAAAGCAAGGAAATGTGGAACTGAAGGAAAATGAATGACTAGTCTACTTTTGCTGAAATGAAATTTGAATAATTGAAGAGGAAAGCAAGGAAAATACATAACTTGAAAGAAGAGAAATGACTAGTCTACTTTTTCTGAAATAAACTATTAGCATAATGTTGCAAGAAGAAATAGAAGAAAGTAGTAATCACAGAATACTCGAATGCTTTGCTGGCAACGGTGCCAAAAATTGGTAAGCACCGGTATTGCAGCAACAATGTTGCAACCCCTGGGTTGCCTACTTTACTCTTATCAACCCGGTAGTTCGTAACAAACTTGGAAGCATCGGTGTTATATGCACAAGTACTAGTTCTCACTACAGGTTGTCACTTGGTCAGCCGGTGCAAAATCACTAGGAGCTAGCACCAACTTCTATGGATTCCAGAAGAAGCTCTATATGTGATGAAAGGAAAGAAAGATTACTCTACAGATTCTATTCTAACTATAGAAAGGAGAAAGGCTGAAATGTAAAGTAAACCTAGTAAACCCTAATTAACCAACTAAATCTAATTTTGCAAAAGGCACTATGAGAACCATGAAAGGAATTCCATTACCTAATCAAGGAAGTAAACAACATCTAACTATGCTATTTCTAGAAGTAAATACACAAAATACATATTTCTGGATTTTTATGTATTTTTATGTGAATTTGACATGCATGTAATTTATTGTGTGTGAGTGTGGCAGCGAATAGGTGGCATTGAAGGGTGGTTTTTGGACTTGAAAGGAGGTAGGATCATGTCGATGGGTCCTAGAAGGTCTCAGGTGGCCTTCTGGAGGTTTTTCCCACACTCGGCCTTCAAAAGAAAGCCTACATGAAAATATACAAGAGGACACAGGAAATCTACAGGAGGAAAACAGGGACACTACAGGAGGAGGCTGAGAGTAGTTTTCATTGTTTTGAGGGTGTGAGAGTGGGTGAAAAAGGTGGATGAAGGTTGGAATTAGGTGTTAGGGTCCCTAAGGTCTACCATGAATCACCAGGAGAGAGAAAGATGATTGGGTTTGCTCAAGGAGATAGGAAGAAGTTCTATGGAAAAATGCAAGAAACTAGGGCAGAGTTGAGGTGACATTTGGGATACCTGTAGGGCATGGATCAGATGGAGGGTGTGGTTGCTGATAAGTTGGCCTACTGCTGGAATAGATAGACTACATAGAAACTGACAGTCATCCAAGGAATTCAAGTGACAAGTGAAATGAATGCATTTAGGAAAAGCAGAGTTTTGCATAAAAATGGTCTAAACTATGATCTATGAAAGGAAATAATGAGAAATGTTGTAGGAAATGAAAGCATGAAAGAAGAATATTTCAAATCAGGAATTAAGCATGATGAAGAAGATCTAAAGCAAAGCAAAGCTGGACTATTAACCTACTAAAAAGTTGCAAACACTAAAAGTCCTATGAAGGAGGAAAATCTGTGTTTTTAGGGTAGCAAAAGAATCTTTGCCTCAAATCATGGTCCCAGAGGGAGGAAGAGAGGCCAAGACACTATTTCTAGCCTTTTTAATCTTTGTTGGTCACTTTTTAACCTGCTACAGAAAGCACAAATGGAAGCAAGCTACTAAATCATCAAAAGAAACCTATTCTTAACCATAAAAGAAATACATCTAACAGCGAACTAATCTACAAACTAAAACAAAGCATACAAATACAAGTAAAGAGGAGCTTAGCTACTTGGATTGGGCCCTAACCCAAGAGCTTCATCTCTCTGAGGTAACTCAGTGCTAGCTCAAAAATGATTCCATCTTTATTATCAAAAAAAATAACAAGTTTACATGAAACTGTCACACAAAAATAAGCTCGAAATTTGAGCAGAGTTTACATAAGCAAAAATCCGGCCCTAGTGAGGCCCTAGGCCTCTCTACTTATACAAATTAAGCTACCAATAGCTTCCTTAAAATCAGGGAGGCTTGGCTCCCAAAACTTGAGATAATCATCAGTCATCCTCCACTTGCTCGACTGACTTCTAGTGCATGATTCGGTTGCTTGTACTCCGAGTTGAATGAAGGGTAATTCGAAGTGAGGAGTAATAAATGAGAGGGATTCCCTCATATAAGTCCTCTCCTCTATGCACTTCAAGTTATTGTTGCCATTTGTCCACTGAATCCTTGACTTTGACCTCGAAATCCATCAATAATCTACATTAAATACATGTTAGACCACATGGCACAATAACTAACTCAACTCACTCTATAAGCATAAATATAATCAGAAAATCATATAATAAGCTAAGAGAACGGTTGATTTAACTAGGTTAGGAGGTAAAATGAGCCCATATAATTACCCATTTATGAGGCTCATTAGCGATCTTCAAAGAGACAAGGGAACCATGGTCTCAAGCAGTGTCAGGTGCTAGAGATCACAATATACATAAGGGTCCAATAGTAGTACTCGGCCCAATCTTTCAAAGCACTAACTAAGGAGGATCAACTATACCCTTAGTCGTACTACCCGACTACCATATCATACGCGTAACTAATCTCCCCGAGTGTTGTTATCGGTGTACTGTAGCAGCAAGAAATCTGACGGTTTATATACAACGAGGTTTCAAATGAGCCTAGGGGGCTTCTGACATACCCAGAGGTATGTGGAAGACAGTCCATGCGTGGTTCTATCTAATGTGCTACTACTCGAAGGGGTACGCATAGGGATTACAAGGGATTCCAACGAGCATGACCACCTCTTGTATTTCCTACATGCATGCCTCCCCAAATCCACAGGTTTATGCGCTCAATGACAGATCCCATAGTTTAAAGATGTTGGAACATGTCTCTAGCCAAAAAAAATATCTGCTACAAATGGAGATACCACTGGCCCTGGAAAGTGCTCTGATACTACTTGTTATGCTCTTGACTTGCGAGAAGATGCTAGGATACCAAATATGCAAAGAAATACAACCCAAAACACAGAAAAAAATTAGAAATAACAACATGTATTTTATTATTGAGAGATGAAAGCAATGTTCTCTTGCCTCTTCAAGGGGGCAACCTCTAATAGAGTAGTGCTCGATTATAGAATAAGACATGACGCTCCTTGATGGGGAGTTTCTATCCTTTATGTAGGATTCATACATGCAATACCACGGGTCAATACCATGGTTCTATTAATACCATCTATCTAATACCATGGCCCATTTGCAACTAATTGTGGTCCCTTTCTTTAAATGCAGGTCAACCACTTACAATTATTAATAAGGGCTTTATTGACTCTTTAACTAACTATAACTATGACTTGACCCTATGACATGAATAAGGGGGTTAAGGTTGGACCCTAACATTCTTCTTCATTATTCTTATTAGTGTTCATCATAGTAGAGAAGAGAAAAGATACAAAGATGGCACGTGACGCTAGGATAGTTGATGATCATCGGGTGGCATGATAGACTGCCAGATGGAATTCTGCCTAGTTGAGAGGAAGTGTTAAAATTGGCAACTAGGGACAAATTCCACCATTGGACAACTAATCTATTGGAGATTATTATTGCATTGAACTCCTCTTTTCGAGAGGACCAAAAATGACCTAAATATCATCAAATTTGGACAAGAAGAAGTGTGTTTTTGAATTTATGTCCACTCATGTAAAAATTGTCAAGGTCGGCCTCATCATCATAAAGCCTAACGGTCATGTCTTTTGACCCTCAACAATTTGTATACATAGAGGTGCCTTCAACCTCATTTGATACATAAAAGGGATCCAAATTATATATAATGTAGCTGAGCTCTTGAGGAGGACGAAGGGTTGTATGTTTTGGGTTTCTTCCTCAATAACTAGGGTCGAGATTCCTCAGATAAATAACCGCAGGACAATGAAATTTCAGGACAACTTGTATGGGTAATCTTGTCATTACAAGTTCGAATTAAACCTCAGAAATTTAGATCATGTTTGGGTATTGACTTCAAGTTGATCTATGGTCAATTTAAGGAAGAATTTCTCCCTTTCTGTGTCTGTACTTCAAAGCCATTACTTTAGGTAGGTCTGCAGGTATGCAACAGGATAGACAGAGGGGTTAAGAAGCCTACCTTGGATTCAGATCAGTTCTAAGGGCCAGCAATGGACAACCTCTTTCTTGCCAAGGAAATCCAAAGTTGAAAGGAGGGTTTATTGATCAATTGAATGGAACAATAGTGGACAAAAGGAAACTCTTACCAGATCTTAGCTGACTACTAATACAATGATGACATTACAGTTTTGGGCTATTCACTTGTCCAAGGGAAATCATATTGGATCTTCAAATTGGCAAGTCATTTTGACTTTAAATTATTGTACTTTATATCTCTGTTGAACATTTGATATTATTAATAAGATAAAGTATTGATCAAGGGTTTCCCACATCTTTGGGTTTTTCCCTGGCTTGTGCCATATCCTTGTGTACTCTTGTCTTGGCTTGTCTTTTGCATCTTTCATTTATGTTATTCCTTCAATTACTGTCATTATAATGATGTCTTATGTGATTACTAATGGAAAATTGGGCTAATATGGATCGCTAAAGTAATTTTCCTAAGAAAAGTACATGTTAACCTAAAATTAACAAGATCTAACCAGTCCTGGTTTGACCGGGTCTGGTTTGAAACCCAGTTTGATAGTTGGACTAGTCTAGTCATCAGTTCCAGATTTTAATACTAGGTTTTGGAGAATGTAATAAACTAATAGTGTCAAAGAGAAATAGTTTGAAATAAGCTAGATCCATTACCTAGCTTTATGTGTTGCAAATTTTCAAGATTAAGAATTTGTAGTGTTTCTTTTGTCACAACACAATGGAGCGATACAAGGTCACTTGTCGAAAGAAAATCATTAAAAGTATCCATCTATTTGTTGGCTAGAGGGAAAGATCTGCACCCTCTCACAAATTTTCCCTTCACATAAAGGGAAGTTTAAAATCACCTCTATCATTATTCATGTCCCCAAGCATAGGAAAAGAATTATGTAAATGTTATTCACATTGAGATGAAGTTGGTCATAGTATAATTCCTATGAGTGCAATGTTTCTAGATCCATCATTCTAAAGCCGAAGAAATTTTCCATGGCTTGAAATGTTTTGTTAGGGCTCGTCCTTCGAAAAAAATCATGGAAGGTCATTGCAAATTACCCTTGGGCAATCTTTATTTACAGATAGTGTTTGTTAGGGCATTTTCAAAAATGTACACAAATCCAACATTCAAATGCCAAAAAATATTGATGTTCTATAATAGTTTTTTGATTTCATTATTTCTCAAATTCCACTAGAGAGTTGACTTCCAAATTTATTTATTTAGAGGCAAGTGTTCTAAAAAATACAATAGATGTATCAATAGCACATACCTCTTTGCAATCCTAATAGAGGACTATCATCTTGGATGCCAATCTCTTGGTGGTAAGAGCATAGGCTGAGGCTGGTTGGCCGATGATCTGGAGCACGAGATCATGGCAACGGGCACCTTGGCACTAGGGATGGAGCGATCCAAGCCAACTGTAGCTGGAAAAGCGTTGTTTCAATAGTAAGTATGTGTGCAACAAGACAATAAAAATATCGACCACCTCCTCGGCCCTAGTTGTGTGGACATGGAGGAGCTACAACCTAGATCCGTAGTGAGGGTGATATTGATGGCGTTGTCAGACGAGCCAAGACAAAGGATCAAATGCCATGGCTGAAGCCTCCTCTAGGCGTCCCAGGGTAGCTAAGCAAGGGAGTGAAGGAGCACAGCCATGGCTGATTCTATACGCCCACATGCTAGATGAAGCCAATGCCATAGAGGATTTCTTGTCAATTCTGTGATCACCAGAGGAAAACCAATGGTCAGATCCCTATCCACCTCCTTTCCATTATTGTTCATGGCCTCCATATTCGCCATCTTTTCTGAGGCCATTGTGGAATAATGGTGGATTTTACATGAGCATATCAGAGGATTTCAATGGACACATATTATTTTGGATGGGTTTATCCAAGCCTTTGAGGGTTTAGATGCTTAAGGTCAAATAAATTCATTGATGTAAATTCACGGACTAAAATTACTGAGGGAAATTTGAATTTGTTGTGGAAAAATATTTATAGTGAGATTGTTTCATATTTATTTTTCACCAAAGTGGGTTGATTGGTATTAAAAGATAGATAAATATGTAGTTTTATATTAAACTTTTTATGATTTTCTTCTTATTATAAAATTTATAGGGATTTTTATTATTTTATTCATTTATAATTATTAAAGTTTTTAAGTTATTGGTTGATTAAAAATTGGTGGGTTGAAATTTAAAATGTTGTAAAATAGAGTGTACATTATAACTAATTGTTGAATATAAGAAATTAGTTTAGCTAAAAAGAATAATTAAGGGGTTTTGATATGGGTTCTATGTTTTCCTAAGAGCAAAGTCATCTTTTATTTTGTTTAGGATATAAAATTTTGTGTGTTCTTTTAATTGTTTATCATGTGTTATGCTTGAAGTGGATTTATAACTATGATTATTGTTGCCTATGTAAATACTAATTTAGGTCGCATTATTTTGGTATAAAAGTAGGTTTGAGGCCCACATATGAATTGAAGAACAATGTTATCAAAGGGAATTTGTTTGGTGGAGCTATAACAAGGAGAATTGCAAAAGAGCACATAAGGGAATTAGGAACGCAAGCATAGGGTAGAGGGAAACTTAGCCACAAATAAAATCCCCTAGATGTTAAGGTTCATGTTAACTAGAATGGATTCCATGGAGGAAGCTAAGAAAAGAGGGGTTGCAGTAGATATTCATGATGTGAGTAATGAAATTGAAAAGTAGAGGCCCCATGGGAGATAAGACTAGATGATTTATTAGATTGGGAAGATGGAAAAATCCCTCAAGTTTGAGAAATTGAGCACCCCAAGAGAGTGAAGCATATACTCACAAAGTTGAAAGGGCATGCACCTTTTTTGTGGGATAATGTATTTGGACAAACAAATAAGAAGGAAAGATAAAATTAAGACTTGGGATGGGATAATTTCCAAACTAAATGGTATTCCACAGTTTATACTTGTTGGCTTGAAAACAATTATCCACCATGATATAAAAACTAGGTTGAGTGTCCATCTTCATATTTGGGATCATAATATTTAGAAATGCCTTTTCTTTTACATTGTATAGTTTAAATAAGGGAATATAAATAAGAATATGATAATTATTATCAACTAAAGATATGTGAGCACATACATTTTTTACATTTAAATTTAAATAATTCAATTATTTGTTAATTGAGTTTCCTCTATTTGTAATAAGTGGAGAACAATACAAATTTTACCTAGGTGCAAGATTGGCAATTGAGCTCTGCTTTGCAACCCCTGCATGTGTTTGTAGAATTATGTATAGAATAATATGGCTTTAGAGTAGTCTACATTTATATTAATTGATAAGGTTTAAATTAATCAACATACTTTGAACTCAAATTAATACAATCAATATTGCCTCAATGAATCTAGTGCAATAATCAACCATGGTATGTAACAACACCACAAAAATCCCACAACAAATAGTGCGTTGTCTCTCTAATATTGATCTGAAATTGATATAAGACAAACAATTAAGGTATTACATACTCATGTGCATGTATGTGCCTATGCTATTTTATGCAACGGATCAATATGATTGTGAAATACACAGACATTGAAGTAGTTTAGAGAAAACATAACAGGAAAACATGTAAACACAACAAGTTTAATAAGGAGTTCACCCAATACTCATGGGCTACGTCTCCTAGTCTAGCCTTCAGTGGTGGCCTCTATATTATGTTTTCAAAAGCATATTTTTTACAGTAGTGAGCTCAATTTGAGTCTCACACAGCAAATATGAATCAGCAAGACTATACTTGGATGCCCCAAGTCTCTGGAATACACAGACTCTTCTTACTAAAAACACGACCTCTATTGGTCACAGTAGTATGAGCCCAATCTGAGACTCATACATGATAGTCATATACAGAGGAGTTCGCTTGAACCTCTCAAGCCTTCTTTGGAGTACACAGACTCTCTGACTCTCTCTGGCTCTATCTGGCTCGATGTTTCCTTCGCTTCTGCAGGTCAGCTCAACTCCTTCTTTCTGCTTTTAAATTTCTGTGTCTAACTTACTTACTGCCTTCTACTTGCTTTGTCTCTGTCAATTCGTGGCTTTAAAGCCATCGGCTTCCTGATTGTTCATTTCGGCTTCTCGGCTTTTTTGTTTCCCTGCCTCTGTCCATCTGAATCCCTCTGTTTAGTGTAATCATCACTATATAATGCCTTACATGGAGGTGGCCACCTATTCTGTAATAGATGAGTGTGTCAGCTTCAATGGAAATGTTTGAACGAACGTTTTATCCATTAACTCCAAGAATGCCTGCGAAATACGAATCTCAGCCAACGCATCATCCATATTGGACTTCAAATCTTATATAATTCTTCCTATTTACCCCGAATCCGTTCATCCATCAGATCGCGTCTCTGCCATCAATCTGAGGGTCCTAGATCCTATGGTCATCGCTCATATCAGGCGGCCAAGTAGCACGATGGTTACCCGTCCAATGTGAGTAGTTTTCTCTCTCTTCCGTCAAACGTGTGGCACTCGTTGTATGGCATCAGGTGGAACTTTGTTGAAACCACTTACCGCCTCGAGCCATTCTGATATCCTGCCGGTTTTGTGGAATCCCACTCCTTCATAACCGAATTAATTACTTTTCTGCATTTCATAATATTTCGGGTCTGCGTGCTTGGGGCTTATCCTTCTTTGAGGGATTTGCCCTGTGATATGCAATTAGCGACTTTTCAGAAACTTCCCCCGTTTCTCGAATTAACCTCTAGTTTTTCCAATTTGCGCCAGTGCGTGTTACCATGGGCCAATGCTCTGCACGCTTGACCGAGGGTCTTCGTTGCTCCGCACTGATCACAAATTGCCATTGTCACGAGGATATCTATGATAAGCTTGACCTTTATAAAACTTTGAAACTTTGGCATAATTTTTAAGAATTCATGAAAAATTAGAGTGTTCTAGGATCCAATTTGGATCACAACCTTCCCACTGAAAAAGCTTTTGGACCACCAAAAGTTGGTTTTTAAGCATTAATCAAGTGAAGGTATAAATTCCTCGCTTGCCCAATTTCTATCCATCTTGCACTGCTTGGTTTTGAACCTTTGAGCCCAATCCTGAGGTACTCAACATCCCCTCTAGGTGTTGTCCTTACCTTCCTGTCCAGAACTTTATCTTCCAGCAATTCATTGAGATATTAAGGCAATAGATCATCAATAGAAAGCAATTGGCTTTGCTCTTCGGGATCTTGAACCGATGAAGGTTCAAACAGTATCAAGCTTTCTGCATTAACAATTGAATAGATGTGCATGTAAGTTGGCAAATCAAGGCGAAAAGCATTTTCACCAATTTTCTCAAGTATCCTAAAAGGTCCATACCTTATTGGCTTCAGCTTCTTACCTTCACCTTGCATTCTGTCTTTGCTGATATACAGCCAGACTTGATCACCAACTTGGAAACTATGCTCAATCTTATGCTTATCATGCCTTGCCTTGTACTTGGCTTGGCTCTTTTCCAGTTGTTCCTGTACTTCTTGGTGAATATCTTGGATTCGTTCAATGAACTTGGTTACCTTGTCCACATCACTGTGTCCATCAACTGCTATGTCTTTACCAAAGAAAAAATCCAAGGGAGACCTTGGTGTGAAACGAAAATAGGTTTCAAAAGGAGGTCTCTATGTAGAAGAATGTTTATCTCGGTTGTAAGCATGTTGCACATAGCATAGGTGTTCATCCCAAAGCTTGGGATGCTTGCTGCAATAGCCTCTGAGCAACTGGATCACTATCATGTTGACCACTTCTGTTTGGCCATATTTTTGTGGATGAAAGTTTGTGCTCTTCTTTAGTCTGGTATCCATCAATTCCCATAGACTCTACCAAAATTTCCCAACAAATCGGGAATCTCGACCAGATACAATGGAAGTGGGTAATCCAAAATGAACCCATACATGCTGAAAGAACAACTTTGTTGTTTGTTCAGCTATAATTTGTTTGTCACAAGGTATTAAAATACACATTTTTCTAAACCTATCCACAATAACATATAAATAGTCATGACCTTTTCTAGATTTAGGCAGTCCCCCAACAAAGTCCATGGAAACACTTTCCCAAGGATGAGAAGGAACTAGTAGTGGAGTGTACAAGCCAAGTTTTCTATTGTTGGGATTGCTTTTAGCACACATGGTACACCCTCTCACATATCTAGAAACTGTCTCATGCAATTTTGGCCAATAAAAAAATCTTTGCAGTTGTGAAACTGTTTTACTTACCCCAAAGTGACCTAATATTAGAAAAGTGTGTGCTTCTTGAATTATCTTTACTCTTTCAGTTTGTGGAATGCATAACTTTCCAAAATGATACAAGAGTTGGTCCTTAACATGATAATCCAATTCTTCTACTTGTTTGTCATGAATTAAAGTTGCATATACATCTTTAAAATCTATATCTTGAGCATACTATTCAATGTAGCTTTCATGCAATACTGAATTATGCTTAAGTATAGTGGATGCATTTATGATTGGTCTGGAAAACATATCTGCAACTTTATTGTGTATTCCCTTTTTATATATGATGACAAGATGAAACTATTGTAGAAAACCCATCCACCTATACTGTCTTGATTCTTGCAACTTAGTTTGTGAGGGTAAATATTGAAGTGCTTGATGATCAGTATGTATAACTGTCTCTTTTCCCTTTAGGTAATGTTTCCACCTTTTCACACTCTGTACTAATGCATACAATTCCTTATCATATGTGGGATAATTAACCACTGCAGAATTAAATGTCTCATAATGATAACATATGGGTTTACCGTGCTGCATCAACACTGCTCCCATGGCATAGTGTTATACGGGAATAGTGTCCACACGGATGCTGCTATTCCCACTAAGATGTGTGGCTATCTTAGAAACAAACAATCAAAGTCTACTATTGATTCCTTTTATGAAAATAGATAAGAGGAGAACCAAGAGGGCCAACCTGAGTCTTGTGCTCGATTCTCTCTCCTTCTTGATAGAGTTTTGCTGCCTGCTCTTTGTCTGCTCAGCTTCAAAAAGGACCTGTAGAATCACAACAACATACTACTATGCAAGTAACAAGGATCTAAATTCAAAAATAATGTAGGATCAGATGTACATTAACCATATACAAGCATATATAAACAACTACACCAGGATATGGAAGGAAACAAGAATAACTTTATTCAGATAAAAATAGCAAGAGGATTACAACCATGAGCAGCTCTGACCCAGCATCATCCTCTAGCTAAGAATCACTTCTTTCACCTCAAGCAAAGCAAAATCACCCAACACTGTGAATGTACATAAGAATATTGACAGCACTTCTCTATAGATTACAAAATTCTAGCCTCCTGGATCTCTGTGATGAGGGATCCATATATAGATGATTACAGAGAGGTGAGTCATCTTTTGGGATCTTGATTAGTGTCTTCTCTCTAATAGTTCCTACTTCCACTTGGAGAATGAAGATCTCTTACTCATCCCTGTTCGAAAATGGAGTGGCAAGTGTCAGAAGGGAAGTTTCTAGAAGATTCCATGATTTTCCACCTCGCATTTTTGTCCCTGCCATTTGTCCATTCCCGACCATCGCACCCTAGAGAGGAGAAAAATAGTATGCAACGCACCCTGTACATTGGGAAGGTGATATGCATTGCACCCTCTGCATTGAGCTTTCAGTATGGTCCAATTTTGACCATTTATGAGCAGTTTTCAGTGGAGAACTTCTGGGAGATGATGTAATCAATTGACCTTGTTCCTTTAGGAAGTGAAGCAACACTTTTAGGGACTTAAGAGCCCTCAGTTTATGGACATTTGTGATTGGGGTTGAAGTGCCCAAAAATGTCTATAACATATGGGCGTCGAGGACATTGACATTTAGGACATATACCTATTTCCAAGTTGTTGAAATACATTCCCCTACGCCGAGGTAAGGTGAAGGTCCCAAAGGACCTGGATGAGGGAAAATTTATGTTGAATACTCCATTTCTGCCATACCGATTTACAGTTGAAGGCCCTCGCTTGGTGTGAATCCCCTCTCTCAAGCTAGAGGATTGGGATTTGGTAGACATAGAGTGATTCCCCCACTTGGAGACTAACACCTTCATGACCCAAGTGTTCTACAAAGATACAGGTGTCACTACGCTAGAGCTGAAGAATTGAATCAAAGGGTTGGACAAAGCAAGTCTATTAAACCTATTATGGGTGTCGCATTACCATCGTGCACCCATAACATTGTTGGTGATCAAGAAATTGTTGTGCTTGGTGCAGAATGGATGCCTATGGTTGGGAGAACCGATACCAATCATGAACATGTTGATCCATAGGATCAATTTGCTCCCACATTCAGGATTGAACTTGACCATGGCATTTGGCGGAAAGACGGATGAGCGTGACCTCGCCGTGTGAATGAAAGATAAGTTTAAGATAGCTAAGAAACCATGCAGCTATTCAATTTTTAGCATAACTGACCCCACGATTAAGGTCACCACCCAGATTTTGGCTGGGAAAATTATGAGAAAGTGTCGCGCAAATGAGGTTCCCACACCAGTTGTGTCTTTAGTGACTTAGTGCACAAAGGGCATACAATTTAATTGGGCACACTAGCTCTACAGTGAGTTCCTCACGAACTATAGAGAAGCCCAAGACAAGAGTAAAGCCTTTCACTACTCTTGGTTACTATTATCAATAGTGTTGGTTACATGGGAGCTACAGAAGGACAGCCAGTTTCCTCCGGTCGAGTCAGAACTACAAGAAGCAGGGAATTTTGCTTCACTCTGGGCCACCAAGGATGTCGTGAGGATCAAAGATAGCAATATCTTGTGGGAGCTAATGGAGGCAAGAATCTGTGCCACAATCAACTGCAAGTCGCAGCTCTCACCAACTATCTTTGAGAATTTGTCAGAATATATGGAGTTCAAGGTGAAGTTCCACTACGTTTCCATCAGAGCGTGGAAGGACCTCGAGAAAAAATGTTATGATCTTCCATACCTGGCAATGGATGATGTAATCATCGCAGTCCTTGAGAGTTAGCCAGCAGAGTGGCGCACAGCCTTAGACTTGTCAGCTGGGTCTAGTAAGTCTGCAATGAAGTAGAAGAAGGAAGAGGTGAGGTTAAAAATGCAGCAGTTCACCGATGAGGAAAAAGGAGGTTGAGGAAAAAGCTAAAGTAGAGTGTGGTGCTAAAAAGTAGACAAAAGAGGAGGAAGAAGAAGAAGAGTGTGACTCTGACAGAATTCAAAGATCTCCTTCACTGTAGACAGAGGAATACGAGAAGTTATCAAGACAGGGAGGTGTAGAGCTGGAGACTACTCCATTCCGGGTTAAGTGCACGAGAGAGCAGGAAAAAGTAGGGTTGCAAAAGAATTCCAAGGCCAGCAATTCATCACTTGACCCGATCACTTTGACTGAAGGTGATCTGAATGATATTGAGGACACAGTGAGGCACACGACCGCGAAACTACTGTAGCAGTTCAAGTAGCAGCAGAAGCAAGCCTTGATTTCCATTCAAATGGGTCTGCGTGAGCTGTAGATCTAGGCACTCAAGTGTAGACCAGTGTGGGACAACATAACGCAACGTCAACTAGCTTAGCGCCTAAGACCTCAAAAGCAGTGGAACTGGTCTGCTCCTTGGATCCCCGAGTCATTGTGCTTCTAGACATAGTATTGGATACAAAAGTGCAAGCTAAGAGGGTTGCCATCAGCAGTCTTAAGAATGTTGGGTTTAACTTGGTCCTGCCACCAAGTGAGGCCCTTCACACCCTGCAAGATGGTGTAATCACAGAACTTTGGGCCAGAGAGCAATGTGCGATGAATGTGATCAGTGAGCAAAAGGTCAACAATGCCTAGATGTTCATAGAAAATACTTTTTTCGATTAGTCTTCTTAATAATATCACAAAGAAGAATGAGCGCACCACAACTATGGTAGCTGAGGCTAACAAGACTATTATGGAGCTGAACATCCTAGAACATGCACCAATCGATGCCAGAAGTTGGAAGTTCGCTTCAGATGTGTGCAATGCAAGGACAGAGTTGGCTAAGGTTTAATTTGAACTGAACCTTAATATCATAGAACTCGAGTTGAGGTCCCAGCCTTCAACTCCAACTGAAGTCAGAGAACAGTGTGAGGAATTTGTCAAGGATGCAGTTTTTGTAGTAGATGCTACAGTGAAGGATTTCACTTCGCTCTTCAAGTAGCCACTTGAACTAGTTACTAGCCTGCAGGAAGATGCCAACGTGCAACAACTAGAAACAGAGGCAAGGGAACTACAACTGAAGTATGACAGGGTCAAAGTGATGGCAAGCACTATCGCCATCACACAGAGGTTAGTGAAGTTGTAGGAAGCAAAGGCACTAAAAGAATAGGTGGATGCAGCACAACGCAAGGAGGCAGTACTGAAGGCCATATTGGAGCCTTGGCTAGATGAAGATTATGTGGTCATGGCCACCATCAAAGTAAAATTGGCTAGTCTATAGAAAATGCAGTAGAAAATATAGGCAGATAGCGTAGCACCAACAACGGAGTAGTTGGTCGTACAGGCTAAGCAGGCGGTGACACAATGTACCGCTGAGGTTGTAGTATTACAGGTGGAGTTGGGTGGTCTTTGTGACAAGATCTCCATGCCATCAGAGTGACTCGGGGGCAGGGCACTATATTTATGTTGGGGATCTGTTGGGAAGGGGTCCCCTAGGATCAATTTTGGGGTTAAAAACCCAAGTTTTGGGGCTAAAGGCCCAAGTTTTGTATAAAGAATGTAAGGTATCTGCATTTTATGGTCGCAGAGTGTGAAGATGTAAAGATTCATCAAGGGTTTCTACCCTTAGTTTATGTAACTTGTGTCAGCCTTATGAGATCCACCCTTGGTCCACGAACCATGGGAATTTATAAAAAGGGAAGTCTTAGAAGAGTCTGTCAGACCAGGTAGTAACTCTTGAAAATCAATTCATTATATTCATTTAGGTTGGTCTTTATTATATACATGAGGGAGAGACTGTTCATTTCATCTCCCGATGACTCTTCATATTTTCCATTATTTATTTACATCAGTTGCACTTATTCACCCAATCTTGATGATTAGGTGTCAACATTCCCCCCCTTAATCTAAAGGGGTTGGTGAGTCCAAGCATCGAGTCCAAGCATTGTTCTGAATCTTTCAAGCTTTTCTCTTCCAAGCGCTTTGGTGAATATGTCTGCAATTTGCTCATTAGTGGAACAACGATGGAGATGGATTGTTTTGGCCTCAACATGATGTTGAATTAGATGATATTTAGTATTGATGTGCTTTTTTTTATCATGGAACTTTGGGTTCTTGGCCAACTTTATTACTGAGGTATTGTCAATCATGAGTGGAGTTGATTGTATTTGTTTTACCTACAAATCTTCAAGAATTTTCCTAAGTCACACAATTTCTTTTGTTGCCTCAATTGCTGCCACATATTCTACTTCTTTTGTGGAATTTGCTAGAACTGATTGTTTGCATGATCTCTAGGAGACAACTCCTGATCCAAGACTCATTGCATATCCTGAAGTAGATACCCCAATTTCTTTGTCTCCATCGAATTCTGAATCAGAGTATCCAATTAAGCTAAAGTCGTCCACTTGTGTATACCTGATTCCAAAGTCTTGGGTTCCCTTCAAGTACCTTAGAATTATTTTTGCAACAGGCCAATGTCCCTCACAAGGCTTTTGCATAAACCTGGAGAGGGTTCCAACAACAAATGAAATGTCTGGTCTGGTAGTAGTTAGGTAGTTGAGACTTCCTACAAGCTGTCTATACTTTGTTGCATCCTCAAATTCTTTCCCTTCAATGGATGTGAGCTTTAATTTTTGTTCCATTGGAGTAGTAAGAGGATTGCATTTTGTCATGCTAAACCTGTTCAATAGATCTCCAGTGTAATTATTTTGAGAAATAAATATGGACTTTAGATGTTGAGTTACTTCAATACCAAAATAGTAATGAACATAGCCCAAATCAGCCATTTCAAAACCTTTCCTTAATTCCTTCTTTATGGATGCAATGTAACTTTCATTGTTCCCTGTCATCAAAGTATCATCTACATATACCATAAGATATACAACTTTTTTGCCAACTTTCTTGACAAATAAAGTTGCATCATCAGGATCATAATGTTTCAAATTGAGTTTCAGAAGATGCTCAGTTAGTTTTTCATACCATGCTCGCGGTGCTTGTTTGAGGCCATACAAGGATTTCACAAGTTTGCATACTTTATGTTCATGTCCCTTCACAGCAAATACTTTAGGCTGGGACATAAAAACATTCTCTTTTAGATATCCATTCAAGAAAGAAGTTTTTACATCCATTTTATAGACTTTCCAACCGTTCTAAGCTACTAGGGCAAAGAGTGTGTGGATGGTAGCCCATTTTGTTGTGGGGGAAAAAGTCTCCTCATAATCGACCCCTTCCTTCTATGAAAAACCTTTTGCCACAAGCCTGCCTTTGTGCTTGTCAAGTGAGCCATCTACTTTATGCTTGTTCTTGTAGATCCACTTGCATCCAATTGGTTTGGTTCCTAATGGAGGATCAACCAGCTTCCAAGTTCCATTCTTTATCAGGGCATTATACTCCTTTTGCATCGCTTGTTTCCATTCATCATGAGAAGAAACTTCTTTGAAGGAATTTGGTTCAAAATATTTAGACAAATTCAATTCACAATCATAAGAAACAACCATATCAATAGGTGAATCAGAGTCATCTACATCACCTCCATTTTTCCAGTTTGAATTTCTAGTTCTTGTCTTTCCAACCTCATTAGGATGAACACTTTCAAGTATCTTTGTCAGCCACTTTTGGGGACCTTTCTTAGATGGTATAGGCTGCTCCGTTGATTGAATTGGGACTGAATCAAGATTGAGTCTCCCAATTATATCAATCACATCACTTAAAGTAGCATCCATTGTTGGGGTTTCATGCAGGGGAGAGAGTTATTCAGAATAAGATTCCACAACTTGATCTAGTATAGCAATCCCCCCTTCAATATGTGGAATCTGATTATCAAATTCTTGAAATGATTTTGAATTTGTGAATCTATCCAAGTGATCAAGTTTTCGCTGAACAACATTGTTAGTTTTGGATGATTTAAGAAAGATTACATTCCTAGATACAACAAAATTTTTATTGACTTCATCATAGAGACGGTATGCTTTGGAGGTGTTTGAATACCCTAGGAAGATACAATTATGACTTCTTACACCAAGTTTGTTCTATGTATCTTTGGTATCAAGGTATAACAGGTGGAACCAAAGACCCTGAGATGCTTTACCGAAGGAATGTGCCCATACCACATTTCATAAGGAGTCTTGTTTTTGATAGCATTAGATGGACATCTATTCTTTACATATACAACACATAGAACTGCATCAGCCCAAAACATCAATTTTACATTTTTGAAAAACATCATGGAGCGCACCATATTTAAGATTGTCCTATTCATTCTTTCAGCTATACCATTCTATTGTGGATTATAAGGCATATTTTTTTTTATGTTTGATCCCATGTTGGCGAAGATAGTTTTCAAATTCATTTGAAGTATATTCTTTTCCATTATCAGTGTGAATAGAACCAATATGAGATTGTGCATCATTTTCAATCCATGTATGAAAGTTCTTGAATGTTTGAAAAGTATCAGATTTGTTCTTCAATAAATAAACCCAACACATTCTCGTGTAGTCATCAATAAATGTCATCATATATTTATTTCCATTTGCAGAAGGAACAGGCATTGGACCACATAAATATGAATGAATGAGTTCAAGTTTTCTATG
>APFE031546825.1:13224-52705 GCA_000404065.3 Pinus taeda | reverse complement strand
ATCAAAGTAATGCTCAAAGGAAAAAATCAATCACATCAATGGATTCCCCAGCGGAGTCGCCAATTTGTCATGCGGAAAGAGTTATTTTTGCGGACAAACCTAACCTCCCTAGGAGTCTAAGACTCTCTAGTGACAAACAAACCAAACAAGAGCAATTCTTCTCTAAACATACATTATTCTATGAGAAACCAAGTGTTTTCCGATCTTACCTTAGGTCCAACGCTTGTTGTAGCAGTCCAGCCTTGCTGATCCAGATGAGCTCCTCCTTCACTTTAAGACCTGTATACACTAACAAGGCAAACGATTACATAACACCTGAATATTTCATAAAACAAAGCATATTCATCCATATTGACCAAGGAATACATGAAATAATTCATTAACAAATCATTGAGAAGAATGGACTTATTTGTATTAAATAATCAAAGGAACCATTACAACCTGAGCCTTGGTGTTGTGCAAGCTCCTCCCAGGGTCCAGCAAGAGATTTGCTCTACTTTGACAAGCTCACCCACTCCCAATATGGCAACAAGGAAGGATAGTGATCTCTCCTCACAAGTCAACAATGGAAGTCCTAATTCCAGCAGCATTTACCCTTTAGAATGTTCAGCTTTCAACCTCCCCTCCTTTGGGCCAATGCCTGTATTTATAGTATTCTAGAGGAGGTTATTCAGTTCCAACATCAATGGGATACTCCCTCTTTTGGATGGGGTAGCTCCTCTCTTGATGGGATAAGCTCCTCTATCATAGGGATGCATGAACCATCTGGAGGCGCTCAATACACGTCAAAAACTCTTCTAGAAGGCTCTAAAGTGACCACAAGTAACTTTTTAAAGATGAAACTCGCCTTTTGACCTTTCCAGGGGTACGCACCCATCCTTTGGCTTACAGAGCGTACAAGTACGCAGGTACAGTGTGTTTGAGATGCGTACACGCAGGCAAGGTAGAGAGAACCTGCGTACCCCGAGATAAACATGTTTTTAAGTGACTTTCTCTCTTTTTGAAGTTTGACATGAAGAGCAGAGGTATGAGGCTTGACAAGGAGGATAATATGACTATTGATGGAGCCATATTAACTGTAGATATTCATGGTGACAAATTTCAGTGTAACAATAGGGTTGACCCGAAGGGTATCCCTGCTGGGGCCCAGGTTGTCCTTGCTGAGCATAAGGTTTTCCTGGGTTTCCAGAAGGTTGCCCAAGATATGTATAAGACGGACCACCAGAAGCCAAAGGTTGTCCCTGGTAGGGTTGTCCTTGCGAGCCTCCAGGTTGCGCTGGATAGGTTTGGCCATAATACTGTTGCCCATAATTAGGCTGTGTGTAGGATGGCTGACCTTGGTATGATGATCCCTGGGATGGCTGGCCTTGACCCGGACGGAATTGGCCACCACCATAACCGGTGGTACCCCAAGCCACATTCAACAGGATTGTACCCTCAACAGCAGGTTCAACTGGCAAGGAGGTATACAAATAGTGATTGACAGGATCATATTAAGGGCCTTGCCCGCCCGGATTTTGGACAACATGAAAGTACTGAGAATATGACCCCCCTGCTGAAATGGCATCAGAAGAAGGTTGGGCAATGCTTGCAGGATGAACAAATCTGGCAGCATGTACTAAATGACCACTACGTACCGGACCTCGGGATGGGCCGGCAACAGTAGTTATGACGGAAGATGCCGTAACGACACTAGCAACTGGAGTCGATGATGCGACACAAACGGTCGGATTGGTTGGAACTGATGTGACAGCAGTATGGTGAACCTGGGAAACAAAAGGTCCCGTAGTGGGAACAATGTTATTATCCCATATAGAAGAGGAACTCGCAGAGCCCATAGCATCCCTTAGAGATCTATCGCGCATCGACACTGTGATACCAAGAGGTGTAACAGTGTAGGGCGTAGAGATAACCGGGGATGTAGCCGGGATGGGAGCCTCAATACTCGACATAACGGGCGTTCCACTCGATACAGGAGATGTGTCTTCCATGTCAGAAGAAGCCATCGGGGATGAAACATCAACAGGAGTAGAGGGAAAATCCTCTTCAGAAGGCTCCCAAATAGGGTTCCAAAACAAGTCGTAAAGCTCATCCTCTAGAGCACGAGAGTTCAACGGTTGGACACTTGGAATAACAGGGAAAGTGTCACCACAAACCAGTGTCTCAGGAGCAGCAGAAGAAGGAGACCCTTGGTCACTTGGGATGGGAGATGGGATTGATGGATCCGCCAGGATGATCAAACAAAAATCCAAGACAAGCTAATGATAGGAGACCCTACTCAAAACTAACGCAAACAAGATCTAACAAGGTAAATGTAATCGTGGTCGAATAAATTTTTAAGACATTAGGACACAACTTGACCTTTTCATTTTTAAGAGTCGAGAAAAGGACAAAAGATGACTCTAGTCGCCTTCGAATATTTAATGAGCCCGAAGTGACAAATTCTCAATAGAGCCTTTCTTTTAAGGAGTCCGAAAAGGATCAAAAAGTGACTGCTCTGGAGAAACTAGGCAAGGGGTTTACCAGACAATTCGTAAAACTGCATATACACCTTAGCGATCATATGAAATCCAAGGACTTTCCATACGGTAGTCAATCTTCCCGAATGTTGTGTTCGATGCGTTACGGGCTGTAAGGCGGCAAACACAGCTTCCTATGGATCAAGGATGATAACCTAGTGGAGTCTCCCCATATATACGCGATGGTACGTGGGAGCATAATTCCGTACTAGACCACAGTTGAATCACACAAGGAGGAACCACCCAACCTTAATGCGAGAACAAAAGTGACTAGGTTTAACGACGCCAGAGCACGTCTCTAGCCTATACCTCTAGAATATGAGTGTTATGTTCCAATGCGTTTTTAAGTTCATTTGATTTATTTTAAAGTTGATCTTGAGTTACATTTCGGTTTTCAGGTCCTACTGTATGTAATTTCTCAAAATCCCTAAATTCACTCTATATGCCAAAACATGTCATTCCATTCGATGAATGCTAATTACAAAAGGGTTTAGAGAGCTTTCATACAAACGAAACGAACATAAACAACAAAGAATTTCCCTAATGCAGCTAATGGAAATCACTAAACTTTTCTTTAAGATTACTAATCCACTAATCAAAATGAAAATTCCTAAATTTCATTAACTATCACAAAGCAAAAGAGATTTTCTTTTTCAATAATGGAAAAATGCACTAAAGAGTTCTTCGAGAAATAATAACAGACAAATGTGGAAAGAACCGGTTGACCCCAAACAACTGTGATCCATGCCCGAGTAGTAAAAATAAATCGAAACAATGTCAAGATTGATTCAACAACAATCACTTAAACAACCAAGCAAAAGCAAGCAAAGAGGAAGGCTAAATCAAACCAATAGCAAGCAGTAAACGAACCTTCGTAAACGAGTAACCAAGCAAAGCTGATCCAACAATCTTGGAACAATAAAAGAAGGTCACAAAGCAAAAAACAAGATTCGCTTCAACAAGACTCGCAAAGAAGTTCTTTAATCTTTAAACAATGAAAATCAAGTCATAAACCAAGTGAAAAAGGCAGGGGATAGCAAGACCAACAGGTTCAGGAGGTAGAATTGAAAAAATTCAATCCTACAAGAGTCAGCGCGGGTGGGACACAACAACAGGGCGCTGATAAGAAACTACGCGTAGCAACAAAGCGATGTCAGCATGGAAGAACACGGCTTAACCGCAATGGTTCAATTTTCAGAACTATCGCGACTGTTTGGTGTATTAACACGATGATCAGGAAATCACAGAAAGGGCTATGCGATGTCAGCACAACTGTTTTATAATAAACCGCGATGAAGCCAAAAAATAACCACAATCAAGCCAAAAACTCCCAAACCAAGGCAATCACTCTTTAAACAATCAAGGCACTTCCCAGAACGAACCAGGAAACCCAAAAAGCAGAGAAGTAATCCCCAAACTTTGAAAAGAGAGCAAAAATCCAACTCAAGGAAAAAAATGAACAAGAAAAGGACAAAAGCTGGCTCCAAGTTGTTCAGTTTGTAAACAAAACCGGAGATTGACTGAAATGGCTTTGATCTACTTCGTTAATGCAGAGCAATAGCATTTCGAAGGCTGACTGGCCATGCTTCAGGCTCCGTCTAAAGCTTACAATTCAAACAACAAGGTAAAACTCCCCAGTGGAGTCGCCAAATTGTTGAGTAGGTAAATCCCCTCTGCAGACAAAGGTGATCCCACTAGCCTAACTGAAGTCTAGCAACAATCGAACAACGCTAACACACAGATTCCTAATTGCAAAATAAAGGCCAAGATGAGAGCCTACCTCGAATCCAACGCTTATATTCGTAGAAGGGTTGTCGCTTCCGTTCTTTCGCTTCAGCTGGTCGCAATCCTCATGATTTCCGTGAACATATACCTACACAAGCAAAGGACAAGCCAAATACAAGCATAAAATCCGGGAAATGCAACTATATACCGGTCAGAAAAGATACAACTCAAACATCATAATCAAAGACACATGAGTGGAACCATAATGATAGTCATCTATTATTATTGATAAAACAAAAGAGAATACAACCAAGTTCTGATGTCAAATCCTCCTTTGGTTGGGTCCAGCCAGCAAGTCCTTCAAGCATTCACCCTTGAAAGTAGATATCCCAAGACAATTCTCTCTCTCACACAAGTTTACACAAGATGGAAACACTTCACAACCTTCCTTAAGCACTATAGAAATCCCACACTTATCACACCAGCTGCCTATCACACTATCAGCAATGCTCTAAACACAATCCATTCCAAACTAGCAGCTCATGGCAATGGTGGAGGCTTAAATAGGAGAAGGATTCTCCATGAATGGTGTGAGGATGAGATTATCTCCAAGGAAGGTGGCTCAAATGACGAAACAAACATGCCAGAGAAGGGAGGGCGACATTTACAAGGCCAACAACCAGGTCTGGAGTCATCTGGAAGGCCGACTGTTAGAACAAACTCGCCCAAACTAGATCATCGCGGGTGCATAACTACACTGGAGCGCTGTCATCGCTGTTGAATAACAAGGAAAGTCTTATCAGCGCGATCAGATATAAGGAACAACGCGCTGTCACATGAAATTCGACCAGCACGGGAAAGTCGCATGCTTCCATGCTGGCAGCGCATTGAGTCTGTTTAGGAGCGCTCATCAGCGCGTTTATTTTTACAACAGTCACGATGATAGAGGAAACTTTGGCAAAGTGGTTCATTTGGACACATTAGAGAGCATGAGCATGATTAATTTGGTCTCGTGACACAGTAGGGAGACTAACAGGAAGACAGTGACAAATTACTGTGTAACAGGTAGCTCTCCTTGCCAGTGAGAACTATTCCCAGAATGGATATGATTGAATGCATTGTAAAATTTGTGTACTGTAAAAAATACTTCTTGCAATATATTATTAAAATTTGTACTTTTGGTGGCAAACTCTATTTAACTTTGAAAAAAAAATAATGAGGGATAATTAAAACAACAGTGTATTAAAACTAGCAGTCTTAAATCCACCATATGAATTTTCATCACCAAGGAAATATGCAATATGCTGGCTCATTTAGAATGTACTACAACCAAAAATAAGAGTTGCATAAATCACATAAAAAATTATTACATATTCAAAGTAGCAGTCTAATAAGTACATAGGAGGCAATTATATATCAAAAAATGGTGATCTTAAATGGCGCACATATTTCAGAGAATGGAAACTTAGGCCCTTTCACCATGAATCCTTCTGGCCAATACCATCCATATACGTTTTCTCACTGCTTCAGACGTTTTCCAAGTCACTGTGCATCATACACCAGAACAAGGTCTCAGTTCGGGTACCAAGGACTCTTCCATTGACAATGGTTACAACACCTAGCAATTTTCTCAGCTCCTCATCATTGCGAATGACAAGCCGAATATGTCTTGGAACTATATGATTCTATGGATAGAATAGACAACGTGGTATTACCACTATGGATAGAATAAGCAGTGCGGTATTACACAACAGAGGTAGCGCGCATGTATTAAAATGGTGTATTAAAAAAGTAGTGTATTAAAAGCTCTGATATGGTATGGCGTTACAACTACGGAATATATGCAACAATAATATGGTATGTTATAGCTGCGGATTAAAAACAATGTAAAACCACATCGTATACCACAACTTCAAAACAACTAAGTGCAGTGAGCGTGGAAATGGAAGCAGATTTCAATGTATGAAATGGATATGGAAGAGCATTAACTGGAATATGGTGAGGAGTGGTCAGTTTACCAACTCCCATGCAACAATGATCAGTTACCAATCCTCCGCGGATAATTTCTATATTCTTAAGTCTTGTCCTTCCTTCCTTCTGCGTGGAGGCACCAGCAGCGCCAAGAGTTTCGACCCCATCTCACTCCACAACACCTCCAGGTAGCAACTAGCTCCAGTTGAGTCCTTCAATGTAGTAATGCACTTCAACAATGAATGAGATTTCGCAGGGATTTGACGGAGATGTCAGCCTGCAAAAAAATGCAGAGCATAGGCAAAATAGGGAGTTACAAAGCATAGGGAAGCCAAAAATGGCACTGTCTCTGATACCATGTCAGACCAGGCAGTAAATCCTCAAAATCAATTCGTTATATTCATTCAAGTTGGTTGTTCAGTTCAGATATGTTTTGAAGAGTCATTGATGTAACGGGTCTGTGAGGGCAAAGAACAAAGAGTCTTAGCATAGGAGAGACACTCTACAACTGAGTGCGCAAAGGCCTAGGGTAGAAGTTCGCAGCTGAGCGTGCGGACCCCTACAACTATGTGCGCAAGGTAGTTAGAGTCTGTAAGAGAGATTTGAACATCAATAAAGAGAAATATTCTAGAATTACCTGTGCTTGAGCTATTTTACTTCTGTTATGACTACATGTGTTATGTTATGTTAAACACTGGGTTTATGATACAATGTTGTATTGATGTGTGAATCTATGTGTTTTACTTTATTATATGAATGCAAGTAAGAATATCTATTTACGCGAAGATAATCATAATGCATGTTGAAGTTATCCACTACTTAAGATAATCGTGGTAAATACAGCTGTAAGAGTAATTACAGAGGCACGTAAGTGTCTGGATCACTTATTTAGGGTCCACGAAAGATAGTCATAGACCTTTGCGAAGGTCTAGGGGACAACTAAAGGAGGTATATCGATAAGCCCTAAAAGGATTATTGATATGGATGAAGGAAGGGTTAGGGTATAAAGTGACATCACTGCCATCTCAAGGTGCAGAAACTTGGTTCCTGCATCCCCCTATACTGCTTCAGGTGAGACTTCGGTTCCAACTCCATGGATTGATACTGAAAGGGCCACTAGTGTAGGGGTTTGCTTGGCTAATTAATGTTGAACATGGGTCAAGGCCCATCAAGCCAACAAGGAGGATGTTTTGACTTGTTAACATCAAAGAAAATCATACGATCATCATGAGGATCCACATCATCCAAATGAGAGAGTAGACCTTTTCTTTGGGATGGGCACATCTGGAGGATTTCCAGCCTTGACATGGAAGTAGGAGATTGTGCCAATTCATCTACTATGCTATAGGTATGGGTGGATTTATTATAAGAAACTTTTTGACGTAATGGAGCTTCTAGGATCTTTGGAATAACCTCTACATTAGGTGGAGTGACATGTAAGGTACCATTGGATGACAATAGAGGCTTAGTGGAAAATTGGGGTTGGGACTCAGTCGTTGACTTAGTGGGTGGCTTGTCATATTAGCATGATCAAGTATGAAGGTTGAATTGCTTGGTATTGACCTTGTTAGAATTCATCATAAGAATATGATAATCATTGTGACCAGATGGTGGAGTGGGGGGATCTGCATGACCATGTGTAGGTTGAGCATTAAGACATCCTTGGGGAGGAAAAGGATTGGGAAGAACAACTAGTTGAGATGAAGCAGGATATGGAGGAGGAGATATGGATTATGATCCTCTAGAAGCAGTTTCTTGAGCTTCCCATAATTGATGCATCTGAGGTAAAAGGGGACACTCATGAGTATAATAGCCATATATGTCACAATAGGCACAAGGTTTGCTCGTCCTAAGACCCTTTTCTTTCTTGGGTTGTTCACCATGTTAATAGGTTGGGGGATTAGGCTAGTTTCCTTGAGGTATAATAGGTGGTGGACCCTGACTACCTTGATTACCTTGAGATGCCTGGTTCTGGTTACTTTTCTACTTTTTCCTTTTTATGGGGCTAGTGGGATTGGCCATGCTCTGCTGATCATAAACCTAACCTTGTGGAGGAGGTTGTTGTTGTGGGAGAGGTGGAGGAGGCATGGGGGGTAAGGGTGTTGGGGTCGACAGGGCTAGAGAGCTAGGCGGTGCATACAGATAATAAGAAGATGGGGAATATTAGGATAAACAGTTGGTGAAACATTTTGCCCTGACATCTGTTGATGCGGATGGGGATATGTATATGATGTGTTGGGACCTGGATAAGAGTTTCCATGTGGGAGATTGGGGGAGGGATAGATGTAAGAGGAACTGGTCCCTCCCTGGGGTTGACCATAACTCATCAGAGGTGGAGCATATGGTTTAATTTGAGGTTGTGAAATGGTTCCAATGATACCATCAATGGCATGGGATGTTGTAACAGCCCTAGTGAAAATTTCATGTAATAAAAGTTAATAAAGGAAAAATAAGACCATGGTTAAGGGACACTCATTCCAAGCCGAATGTTGGGTAAATATATCCTAGTGGGCATCACTCAATGTGTGTTTTTAGCTAAGGAAATTAGCAAAGACTAAGGAAAAGGCATTAAAAGGCAAAAAGGCATTTTTGGAACATTTATTTATGAAAATAATGGAAATTAGGAGAAAAGTAAGGTCAAAGGTCACATGTTGCATGTGAGGAGGAAATTGAAGGAAAATAATGAAAAATTAATAAATTAAAGGCCTCATTGATAAAAAGGCTTATGAGGATCAGTTGTCATGTTTTTTTCTCAATCTTAGTCAGTATAAGCTCTTCGTCAGTTCAAGTTTGGAGCTATCTCATTATTCTCTCTCTCTCTCTCTCTCTCTCTCTCTCTCTCTCTCTTGGTCACTTAGAGTTTTCTTGGAGAACTCTAGCTTTGGATCAAGGAAGGAAAAGAAAGAAAAGGTAAAGGAAGGAAAGTAGGATCAGGTAGCTTCAGCAGGAATACTTGCAGGTAACCTTTTTCATGTTTGGTTTCCTAGGTGGTTTGGACACACATGGATTTGCATGTTGGTGTATGGTTATCTTGATGTTGGTGGTGTGTTTTTGTCAAGTTATGACAGTCGTTTTCATCCTAACCTTTTTTTTTTCCAGATGCCATTATATGTTGGGATGTTTATCTCAGTTTTTAGCTTTGGTTTTCCGAATGAATTTTGGAATCCGGGGTGGAGGTGGTCTCAAGTTTCATTCCCAAAGGCTTAGGAATCCCTTGACCAGTTTTGGCAAGATACACGGTAAAGCCTGAGGGAGAAGTCTCAATTTAGGGCATAGTAATATGGGCTTAGATTGTGGTAAATCTTGAGAGACTGGTCTCGTTTTAGGGCCTAGTGATCCAGGATTGGACTGCGGTAAAGCCTGAGAGCCCACCTAGGAGAGAAGAAAATTCCTCAAGGATAGTGATGGATTCTGGATGGAATTCCAAGTTCGATCCGATTGTGATGGGAGCAATGGTTTTGGTGTGATCACGGTTTGGTGAGGGTGGAGGTAGTTTAACTTCCGGATTCCCTTAGTTGTTCTATGAGATCCCACATTCATGCTTGGAATATGGCATGGAGGTCATTGGCTAAAAGAGAGATTTGGTTCAGCCATGTCTATAGTCGAGTGGTATGTGGAAGTCCTGAACCTGGTCAGATTTACCTGTGACTAATAAAAGATAAGTTTTCTTACTTTTTCATTGTTTTATATGTGGATTTAATGGCTATCATATCTATGATATTTATATGGTTTTCTGCTAGTTATAAGCATGGTTAAATGACTAGTTCATGTCATGGTTATTTCATGTATTTACTTGTAATTGTTAAATGGATGGATGCAAGACCTAATTGATGATATAATAGTTCAATGGAGAAGGAGGTGATCCTTTTGGTTATGTTTCATAAGTTATTTCAGCCATTTTTTCTCTTTCTTGTATCATAAGCATGTGGGTTGCATTGATGCCAAGTGTTTAACGAAATGCCAGTCCCGGTTGGGGATGCTCAGGCCTAGTCCTTAGGTTTATTTATTTTTTATTTTTTTATTTTCATCATGTCTTTGATGTATTATGAAGGTTATAACAAATTTTGGGCAAAGGTTAGTATTCTAGGCTAGAAAAGTGGCTCAAGTCTTGGGGACATTAGCACACATGCCTATGAGAGCGACTTTTCCTTTTGGTCGTTGTCTTGCCTATAGCATGATAACGACCAAGGGATAAAATGCTTAAATCATCAGTGGGACTTAGGGACAGGATGTCTGAGTGGCTGACATGTCTCCTGAGGGTGTTTTTGTTGATGTGGATGGGTTTGTTTGATATGTTTCTTTGGTTCCATTTCCTTAAGGTCACCTAGGAAGTTGAATCCCTTATAGTATCCTCTCTCGTCGCATGTTTACCCTGAGTAGCTGGTTGATTAGGTGGACCTGTGAGGAGGGGGTGTTGCAGATTGGTATCAGAGCCAAGTTTCACTCTCCTTGGGTGAATGTGTTGGTAATGAATGCATGTGTTTCTCTTACACTTGCATTCCATGTGCTTGTTGCATTGCGTCATGTTGATCATGATTGTAGTAAGGTTGTCATGAGGAACTTGGTGTGATTTTGTGGATGCAACATTAGAAGTATATGACTAGTTGCATATGGTTATATGTCACTTACATGTTAATTATATGTCACTTGGCTACATCCTTGTATGTCAGGTGCATTCTTGAATGTTTTGATTACATGTATCAGTATTGTAGGTTGATTACAAGAATTAATCGCTTATGCTCACCTACATGTGTTCATACGTATGTGTAGCTGATTAGGCATTGGTTATGCATGTTGACAGTTTCATGTGGATATGTGTGCAATGGAGTAATGGTCGTTGTCATGCATGAGGTCATAGCATGCATTGTTGATATGGCCTTGAATTGATGACTGGACCCTAACTAGAATGATATTTATGCGCTGATGCACTTATTCCATATTTGTCTATATGATATTATGATTATGTTATACATGTATCACATTGATTTGATGATCTTGCAGCCAATGTATTCTCTCCGAATTATGCTATGGTACATTGGTTAATTGTGATTTGGTTTAGCTGAAATAGTATGCCTTGCAGGAAAGAGATCAGATGGCTAGCAAGGTGGTAGACTACATAGAATCTCCCTATACATCAGATGGGAAGCATGGTTTGGGGCACTCTTCTAACTTGGCAGACACATTGAAAAGCCTGAATAAATAAATAAGGAGTTGCAAAGCAGACAATGATAAAATCACGTAGGCACAAGAGAAACAAGTAGAGGTGAATGTGATACTACTTTAGAGTTTGTCATATTTTCAGCGACAAAGATCACTTCGGATAAGCCATGGACTTGAGGACAGAACTAATGGGGAATATGGCAGTAGGTATCCTAGTAGACACAAGTCAAATAGATTTGATACGATAAAATATGGTATGTTGTTGGACACTCTAGATAGGAGAGGTGATCGACGCGGGTACTATTCCAGTTCTGGCTTTTACATGCATCATGATCATCATTTTTATCATCCTTATAGGTGGAGTGATATGGGATACTTTCTGGATGAGTTTAATAAGTAAAAGCCACCTACCTTTGATGAAGAGATGAATAAATCATAGGATGCAGAAGCAAGTTTTCTTGGTATGAATAAATTCTTTTGTTGCATGATTATTCAGAAAATATGAAAGCAAATATAAACACTTTCAGTCTCAAAGGTAAAGTAGATATTTGGTGGGAAGAAGTGAATAATTTCAAAGGTATGCATGAGGGAGATTTAACTTGGCATGCGTTTGAAAGTCTTTTCAAGAAGAAGTACTTGTCTGAGAGGTACCATGATGACATAGCTAAGGAGTTTTATGAGTTACAGATGGGTTCCATGGTAGATGATGAGTATACTCGCAGGTTTTTGGAGCCATTGAGATATGTGCCTTACCTCAAGGAGGATAGAGGATAAGCCCAAGGTTCAGATATTCATTAGTGGACACCTCTCCATAAAGTTTTGAGATTAGGACACCTCTGATGTTACAAAAACTAGCATTGCCTCTTAGGGAGGAAGGTTTTCTAGTGTTGCAACATTGTTGTTACAAAACCTTGTCTCTGTATCACCCCTCTACCACATTGTTAATGTTTGAACACTACCCGCCAACCACTGCACAACTTTGATGTTGCATATGTGCTACTTCTAACCCTGCTATACTGCTTCTATCTCTTGATTTGCACTAAAACTCCCTCTCATTCGTTGTTGCTACAACTGTAACAACTGTAACTGAGAACCATCCAAACTACTGAATCTGTTGTGTCTGCTGAATTTGTCTCCTGAGTTATGACTGCTACTAGTCACTATAATATCCACTAAGGAATTTTCATTGTTGCCAAATTTGCACTATACCACTCTGCACTTCTGCCAACTCTGCACTACGCTCCTCAACTCTTGATTGCTACTTGTCTGCAACTGTCACTCTGGAATCTCTCAGTGGCTCTCATTATTATGTTACTTTTATTGATGATGCAACCCAAAAAACATAGATTTATTGTATTTGAAATAAATATGATGTATTTGATACTTTCAAGAAATGGAAAGCTTTGGTTGAGAATGAGACAGGAAAAAGGTTGAAGTGTCTCAAATAAAAAAATTGAGGCAAATATTGCAACAAAGAGTTTGATAAGCATTTTTTAGACCATGGAATTCGTAGAGACAAAATAGTCCCAGGAACACCATAGGAAAATGGTGTGTCAGAAAGGATGAAAAGGACAATCATGGAACGTGCAAGGTGCATGAGATTGCATGCAGGATTTTCTTTACAATTTTGGGCAGATGTTGTAGATATTTTTGTTTATCTAATAAACACAGGGCCTTCAAGTTCCTTGGATGGAGGTATTCCAGAGGAGGCATGGACAAGTAAAAAGGTAAACTACTCATTTTTAAAGACTTTTGGCTATGAAGCCTTTGTCCACATTAATAAATAAAATAGAAAAAATCTTGAGGAAAAATCAAAGAAATGTACCTTTCTTGGATATGGTGTTAATGATTTTGGTTGTCGGTTATATGATTATGAAAATCACAAAATAATTAAGAGAAGAGATTTCATATCCAATGAAATTATTTTGTATAAGGATCATATGCAGGAAAAGAAACAAGAAAAAGAAAATAGAGAATACACAGTGAATGATGAGATCACATAAAAAGTAAAGGTGCCTGAAAATCATAATGATCAACAGCCAGAACAACAACAATGACCACAACAGGAACATGCACCTCAAACACTTGAAAGTGGTGTTAGAAGATCTACCAGGATAAGTAGACCCCCTAAATCATACTCTCCTTAATTATATTATGTATTGTTGATTGATTTTGGTGAACCAGAATGTTATGATGAAGTAATGCAGGTAGAAACTAGGAAGAAGTGGGAGCTGGCCATGAAAGAAGAGATGGACTCCATGGTACATAACTAGACTTGGGACTTAGTCAAGTTTCCTACGGGTAAAACAACATTGAAAAATAAATAGGTTTATAGGTTGAAGGAAGAAGATAGAAGTGGAAAAAGGTATAAAGCTAGACTTGTGGTGAAGGGATTTGTACAGAAGAAAGGTATAGACTTTGATGAAATATCTTTTGTTGTTGTTAAAATGACTTCAATCAGAACTATTTTAAGTCTAGTATCACTAGAAGATTTGCATTTTGAGCAGTTATATGTAAATATGACTTTTCTCCATGTGTATTTGGAGGAAGAGATCTATATGCAGCAACCACAAGGATATGAGGTCAAAGGGAAGGAGAAACTAGTGTGCAGGTTGAAGATGAACTTGTATGGCTTAAAACAGTCTCCAAGGTAGTGGTATCTAAAATTTGACAAGTTTATGTCTAAACAAGGTTATACTAGATGTCACTTTGATCATTGTGTTTATCTCAAAAGGAAAAATGATGGAAGCTATATTATATTATTATTGTATGTATATGACATGCATGTTGCAAGATATAACATGTAGGAAATAAATGTGCTAAAAGGAAAATAGGAAAATTCATTTGCAATGAAGGATTTGGGTGCTGCAAAAAAAATCCTTGGTATGAGAGTAACTAGAGACAAGAAAAATTGCAAATTAACATTGTCTCAGAGTGAGTACATACAAAAGGTGTTGGAAATATTTAATATGCAGAACACAAAACCAGTTACTACACCTTTGGCTAGCCATTTCAAACTAAGTAAGGAGATGTGTCCTAAGACTCTGGAAGAAATGGATTATATGTATAAAGTTCCATATGCATCAACAATTGGAAGCTTAATGTATGCAATGGTTTACACAAGGCCTAATAATGCACATGCAGTGGAAGTTTTGAGAAGGTATGTGAACAATCTAGGAAAAAAACATTGGATGGAAGTGAAGTGGATTCTCAGGTATTTGAGAGGTACCACATATCAAGCATTATGTGTTGGTGGTTCAAACATTGATCTATAGCAATATGTTGATGCAGATATGGCAGGTGATAGAGATAACAGGAGAAGCACCACACGGTATGTGTTTACTGTAGGTGGAACAACTGTGAGTTGGGTTTCAAAATTGCATAGTTTTGTTGCACTCTCAACGATGGAAGCATAGTATGTTTCTACTATAGAGGCTAGTAAAAAATGATTTGGTTACAAATGTTTATGGATGAATTAGGTAAGAAGGAGTTGGGCAGGTTATACAGTGACAATTGAAGTGCCATTAATCTTGAAAAGAAATCAACATTTCATTCCAAGAGAAAACATATACAACTCAAGTACCATTTCATATGGTCAGTGTTGGAAGATGGACAATTGAAGCTGGAAACGATACACACTAGCCAAAATATTGCAGATATGTTAAAAAAAGTTGTAACCATGGAGAAATTGAGATTTTGCTCGGTTTCAATTGGTCTTCAAGTATGATGATGAAGATGAGAAACAACTAGGTCCAAAGTGGAGTCATTGTCCAACAAATGAAGCAGCAACGAAGTTGCTATAATCAGTCTCCAAGTGGGAGATTGTTGGGTGTAGAGCATGATTATCTTCTTTATTTAGAGGTATTGTTGCATTGGACCTCTGTTCATAATGGGGCGGAAATGCCACCCATTTTTTGGTCACCAGGGTAGGCGATGACAATTTTTATGAGCCTCCCCCTGGTGGGGTTCGGGTCACTTCCCCCAAAGCTAAAAAAATAGATGTAAAATTTCCATGTAAAATATTTTAATTTCATAGTCAATTTGGGCCATTCATTAGGTGGATGATCTAACAGCAGAAGTTATGTTTAATTTAGGGTTTTTTTCCTTAGAAGGAAACCCCTCATTATATATGAGGGAATTGTATTGTGGATGAAGATATGTGTATTCTAAGCGAGAAAGAGAGAGGACATTGTGTAAGAGCGAAGAGGAAATTATAGGGGATCAGTTGTAGGTTGTATCTCTTCATTTTGTTGGATAATATAAAAGGAAGGACTGGTTGTTTCTCCATGGATGGAGCCCAAATTGGGTGAACCACGTATATCTATGTCTCTCTCTTGTTTTATGCATTTTATGTGTTTGTGTTTTTGCAATATTTTATGTGTTCCATTGCTCTATAATATATAATTTTATAACATGCCCTGCACACTCATCAATGGCTTGGTCTATAAATGGTGTGGGAAGTTTTATTTTGGACAAGCTTTGTTCAGATCACAAAAGTCTATGCAGACATGAATGGTTCCTTTTTTGCTTAAGAATGAGAACATGATTGGATACACATGTGGTGTATTCAATGGGATAGTTGAAACTAGCCTGCTTGAGCTTATCAATATTAGCTTTGATAGCTTCACATTTGGAAGTATGTATAGGCCTTTGCTTTTGGCAAAAAGGGATGGCATTGGGCCAAGTGTAAATGTGATTTTGAACAATGGAAGGATCAAGTCTGGGAATTTCATAACAAGATGAGGTGAGAACATCATGAAATTATTTAAATAACTTGGTGTAAGAATCAATTTCTTTTGGTGTGCATTGTGCCCCCAAAATGATATTTTCTTCAATCCCTAGTTTATTCGAAATGTTAATTTTGATGGTAGTGGAAATATTATCCATATTCCTTCTTTAAAAGCATTTGGTGTAGGAATGGGATTTTCAAACCAATCAAATTCACCATGAATGAATTATTTTGACTCCATAGCATATTGATCATGGGTTTAATGCAGAAGGAAGTACGCATAATGGTGCATATCATCCCAAGGATAATCATGGGTGGTCATGGCTTCCATGATGTCTTCATCAGAATAGAAGATGGGGGGATGGGAGGGAGATAGACCACATGATGAAGAGGAACTAACTTAGGCATCTTCATGAGAGACAAGGTTCACATACGCATTATCGAGGTTCGGAGACATATGACTAGTAGATGGGACATCTACCGATGTTGAGACCAAAGTGTTCATTGAAGAAGATTCAACAAAATATTAATAGGAGACATATAGAGAGTTATAATACATCGATCTCATGGATGATGAAGGTAGAGAATATGAGCGGTATTATCCATCATCATGACATTAGGGGGAGAGATCACAGTGGGTGGTTGATAGACCTCCTGCTCTATTGTAGGAATGGGACTAGAACCCGCAGGTAGAGGAGAGGTGGATCCATTACGAGCGACCTCTAATTCGTGAAGCACTTGAATTCTATCACAAAATTCTTTGAGACGGGGACAACAGTGATAATAATGGCCACAATTATCACACAAAGCATAGGGGTGATTCATGTATAATGATTTATTATTCTTATATTACCTAGATAAGGTGACATGGACCTAAGGAATGTTAGAATCATGGAAGATATCAGAGAAACAATTCTTGATATGAGAGAGCTCAACACAATTATTGGTGGCATGAAAAACAACATCACAGAAAGTGTATGGAGCAATAGGCTTTGGTGGCTTAGGAGGATATGGAGCTGTTTGGGGTGCCTTTTTCTAGGATTTCCCCCCCTCACCAGATGCTTTCACAACAAGGGTGGGTTCTTGTTGAGATTATTGTTGAACTAAAGCAAAGGAAGGGGTAGGAACAACATGAAGAACGAGGCTCAAAGTATTGTAAGGTTTGAGTTGATCTGGGGGAGTGTTTATGGAAGGATCAATGTACCAGACTAGGATACCCAAGGTAATTTTAGGTAAACTCAATGTAGTCATGACAGATGTAGAATAAACTCATGGGGGTGTTAATAAAAACAATATCTAACCAGAATGGTAATGACCTAGAGGAATTGCTCTGAGATGGTTAAGACCTGGGGGAACAATTCCATGCTAAAAGGGATTAGGAGAGATACTATTAGAAGTAAATGGTACTTTAGGAGTAGTACTGGAAGGCTAGTTTGAGTTGGGAATAGCAGGCTCCAGAGGTGTTGGTTGTTGCGAAGTCATACCATTCCACTTGTGAGCAATCTATGATGCTTGAAGCATTCAAAAAATGGATGAGCTAGGCTTAGAAGGAGTAGGTGGTGGACTGTAATAAGAAAAAGCAAGATGGAATCTTCGTAGACTCCAGGAGAGAAATTGGTGAGCAATGAGACAATTTGATTGTCAATCATTGATGAGATATTGGATTGATGTGAAGTCTGAGATTTGGGATCATAGTACGTCAGCTAATCAATAGTGATGATCTTTCCATTATGAGGGAAGCACATGTTACGATGAACGCAGATGTGAAAACTAACACAGCATAGGGATAACTATGACCAAAAATGATTTTGTAATGTAATGGGGCATCAATGACATCATTGTCAATAGAGACAGCCTTGCCGACAACAATGATAGGATAGTTTTGATATAAGCTAAGGGGTTGTGAGGGATGATTGTCCCAAGCATGGAGAGTGATGGTGAATGGGGACAAGTTTGGGGAACCAATCCGCTTCCAAACACTAGCAACCATCACAGAGGTGGAGGCACCTTGATCTATGATACACCATTGGACAATGGCATTTCTTATGGAGGCTAGGATTTGGAGTGCAATGGATGAAGCTAGAGGAGTGTTGCGAACGAGTCTCCTAGGGTCAATTTTGGAGTTAAAAGACTAGGTTTTGGGGCTAAAGGCCCAAGTTTTGTATAAATAATGTAAATTCTCTGCATTTTGTGGTCTCAGAGTGTGAATATGTAAAGAGTCATCAAGGGTTTCCACCCTTAGTTTATCTAACTTGTGTTAGATTTATGAGATCCACCCTTTGTCTGCGGACCATGGGAATGTATAAAAAGGGAAGTCTTAGAAGAGTCTAAGGTAGTTTTGTAGTTTAGTTTAGATATGTTTTGAAGAGTCATTGATGTAATGGTTCTGTGAGGGCTAAGAGTGAAGCGTCTTAGCATAGGAGAGAGGCTCTGCAGCTGAGTGCGCAGAGGTCTAGGGTAGAAATCCATAGCTGAGTGCATGGACCCCTGCAGCTATGTGCGTAGGGTATTTAGAGTCTGTAAGAGAGATATGAACAACAATAAAGAGAATTATTCTAGAATTACCTGTGTATGACCTATTTTACTTATGTTATGATTGCATGCAATTATGTTATTTTAATACTAGGTTTATGATTTAATGTTGTATTGATGCGTGAATCTATGTGTTTTAATTTATTATATGAATGCAATTAAGAATATCTGTTTACGCAAATATAATCATAATTCATGTTGAAGTTATCCACTACTTAAGTTAATTGAGGTAAATACAACAGTAAGAGTAATTACAAAGGCATGTAAGTGTCTGGATCACCTATTTAAGGTACGTGAAAGATAGTCATAGACCTTCATGGAGGTTTAGAGGACAACTAAGGGAAGTATATTGATAAGCCATAAAAGGCTTATTGATCTACGTGAAGGAAGGGTTATGGTATAAAGAGACAACACTACCATCTCAGGGTGTGGAAAATTGGTTCCTGCATCCCCCTATACTGCTTCGGGTGAGACTTCAGTCCGCACTCCATAGGTTGATCCTGAAAGGGCTAGTAGTGTAGAGATTTTCTTGGTTAATTAACGTTGAACTTGGGTCAAGGCCCATCAAGCCAACAAATGGTTCCGTTGTCGGGACATGATCTGCATAAAAAGATGTGTGATGTCGCATCATTCGAACCCAACTAAGAAGGAGATCGAGGACTGGTTGGATAGAAAGATCCACGAATTCGCGGCATGAGAGAATAGGAATATGCAATTGACGAAAGAACAGTGGTTGGACAAATATCTGTACACAGAGGTACAAGAAAGCTTCTTTTATTCCTTCCCGTTTGAATTATATGAGTGGATCGTGAAATTGGCAGATGACCAAAGAAGGTGGAGGCTTGACAGTCCAATAGTCTGGACCCTAGAATTAGTGTGGATATTAGAAGCCTTTGAAAATAAGATTGCACACGTTGTTGATCATTGGCTCGATCGTATTGTAGGAGGGTTCGTGATAGAGTTCATGGTCGATACATCGGTCAGTTACAGTGAAGCGGAGCACTGCTTCTTCAAGGGGTCATGAGGTAAGTATTTAATGTATTTAAATAATAAGGATTAAGATGCTATTGTGTGAAAAGCGGATTATGAAAATACCTTGATGTTTGGGGCTACGCAAAGTGGAAAGATATTCAGGAACAAAGGGAAAATAGACCCTGAATATAGCCCACTTATTGAACTTCTTCTAAGTGACGATGAGGAAGCAACACAGGCTTCTCTGCAGAGCGTTGTTAAGTTGATAAAACAAGGGTTCCCTTGAATACCCCATCCACCCACACTGCCTCCATCTTAACCTCCATTGCATACACCTTCACCTACACCACCACCACCTCCACCAACATTCAGTATGGTGAACCCAATAAAGATACTTGTGTTCAAGGGCTTGGGAAATGAGGATACAAATGAGTTTTGGTTTGTAGAGAAGGTTGTATGGGAAGCTCAAGGTATTACAGATGATCAAATTAAGAAAGAAACATTGGTTAATGCTTTGCAGGAATGTACACTAACATGGTACATTAAGTACTACACTAATAACCTGACGTCTGCATTGGTAGATATTTAGACCACGCTGAATAAGGAATTCAGTAGGCCTAATTCTGAAGTGCAATCAATCGTTGGATTTGACGAAATAATGATGAGGCCTAGTGAGAGACCATGGGAGATGGATTAGAGATTGAAATGCAAGATCTACATAGCTAACATGAATCTGACTAATGGGAAGCACTATGAATGGTTTGTGGCTTCACTCCTACCTCATTTAAGGGTTGTGCTATCACAACAAAAGATTGGGACCCAGGCGGAATCTCTAGAGATTGCGATGAGATTGCATGAGACACTGATGCAAGATGCTAATTTGGGGGTTCAAGATATTCATGCACAGTTGCAAAACCTTTTCCTAGAAATGCAGAGTCTGAAGAACGATAGAATAGTTCGGCCATAGGTGCGTGAAGAAGTTTGGTGCCTGAAATGCAAAAGCCAGGGGCATGACAAAGATAATTGCCCAGTCTTTGAAAATTATGTTGTAGCAGGAGGACCAATACCTTTGAGACCAGAGGCTCAAGCGGGGCCAAGTGCAGAGCCTGTGCTATGGTGTGCTATCTATCAAGTAGCTAGAAAGCACATGACATTTTATTGCCATTTGCTGCAGAAATTTGTATAGATATCGCAACAGCTCTTCTGCAACTTCTGTAAATCAGTGGGTCATGATGAGCACAATTGTCATAGTTATGAGTTAATGATGGATAGAACGCTCGCATATTGGGTGCAGGCAAAAACCTGGCCTCCGGACCAAGGTGTTGGGGTAGCGTGAGGCAAATATTAGGGGTGCAGACGAGGCCAAGGTGGAGGAGAACCTGGTAGAGATCATGGACAGGTCATTTGTTACAATTGTGGAGGATCGGGACACTATGCGCGAGACTGCCCAAATTCGACGTGTATGTCATACCGATATTGTACTTAGTTTGACCATAAAAATGAAGATTGCATGGTATTTCTAGCTAAGATACATGAAAAGGGGACACGACTGACCCAAAACCTGTAGATGATGAGGGCTAAGCCTAGTGAAGAGGATCCCAAGGTAAATATTGTGCTATGGAGTGGGATGACGACTCACGAAGATAAAGGGAAGTATCCTGAAGAAAGTGAATGGGTCCACAAAGCTCCAGAAAAGGAGGTCAAGTTTGATTTGAAGCACACACAGGAAACATTTATGGAAGTGAAGAAAAGATTCGTTGAGGCCTCTACCTCAGGAAGTCAGGATAAGCTAGCTAAAGAAATGGACCCTTCCATGCTTACTACATTCTTGGAGACCTATATGAAGCTCTTGCGTGAGAGCAAGGTTGTAAAAAGACTAAAGGAACTCATAAATAAGTGTGTCGGGAAAGAAAATTCTCTTGATGGACCACACATAGTTAGGAAGATTAGTAAGAATAGGCCAAGAACGGGACGTGAGATGAGGCTCATTGCGCAAATAGGAGAATATGAGATGGATCAAGTAATTCTGGATCTGGGGTCAGATGTGAATGTTATGCCTAAACAGACAGGGGAAAGGATGGGGAGAGCTACACTGCAATGGTCTCCGATTCAGTTAAGGATGAAAATCAACAAAAAATCATCCCCATGGGTATTGAGGGTGTGAGTGCATTGGCTGACTTCGAAGTGATAGATATTATGGATGACGGAAATCCCTACCCTACTCTCCTTGGGATTGATTGGGCCACTAACATGAATGGGGTAATCAATTTGAAGAAGTGGAAGATGATATTTGAGAAGAAATCGCTCCACGTAGTAGTGCCCTTAGACCCTACAAAAGGACCATGCTATACTGAACTGATCCGTGATTATGAAAGTGACGATGACTTGGACCAGATTTATAAGATAACGACGTGAGATCAAGATTGGGTGAATCCGACAGTAGATGGATGTATTGCATGGGACCGTGAAATCTCCCGCACTTCAGATTTAGATGAGGAGTTGGAACACTAGCAGAACCGAATGCATGAAGTACGTAATATGATGACCAACTCTCTACTCTGTGTATCATCGATGGTAAGGAATCTTCCTTACTATGATGGTTTAATTGACATTGACGAATTTTTGGATACATTTGAGAGGGATGTGCCAGAGAATCATCGCTCCCAGACCTTGGATTGGGCATTGCAAGCTACGCCTGCGAGATGGTGGGGTACGCATAAGGAAAGTTTTTATGATTGGAGCGTGTACAGAAAGATGATGAGATTATGGTTTGGTCACCCACAAGTGCATCTCACAGAGAAATATGATGGGAGGGATGACCCACTCGATCACCTAGCCAAATGGACCAAGGTCTATGGAGCGGAGCCTGAGCCTGAATGGGTGCATATATTTTTTCATACTTTGGATGTTATACCGATGAATTAGTACTTAGAGACGGAGCTCCGCCATGGCACTAAAGAATGGGACGTTTTGAATCAAGGGTTCTTGATGACGTTTACTTTCAAGGATGGATTTAGATGTATTGACGAAGCATTGTAGGAAGTCAAGGCATCGATCTTCAGAATGCCACAGGACCCCTTGGACTTAATTCAACCAGATTGGACTACCCAACTGCGCTACGTGTTGGAGTGTTATAATGTGGATGCTGAAGAAGGCGATGAAGACCCGAGGAACATTAATGTCCCAGAGACTGAAGGTCACGTGAAGTTGAAGAACTGTAAATTGAGAATCCATATATCAATACACTGCTGAAAACAAGACAAGTGAACATTGGGACAGTTGTGGAGCCAAAATTTTGCAAAAATTGTGGACCACTAGGATGATGCAATAGTCAATAAGTTCATTGAATTGATTTGCAAATATCAGGACTTGTTCCCTACAAATTTTTCATATTTGAAAGGGATAATAGAGGAACTGGGATTCATGAATATCACATTGAAACCAAACATGAAGCTGATTAATCAAAGCCCTTATCGCTTCAACCCCAAGTATAAAGAGAATATCCCCTTAGAGTTGGATAAAATGCTTGTCGCAAAAATTATTGAACCGGTCGAAGAATTTGATTGGGTGAGCCCAATAATGGTTTAGGAAAAGAAGAAAAAGGATGAAATAAGGATATCCGTAGACCTTAGGAAGTTGAATGCCGCCTGCGTGCAGATCCCTTTCCAACTCCTTTCACTGATGAAGTGTCGGATAATGTTGGTGGCCAAGAAGCATATTCATTCACTGATGGGTTATCGGGGTACCATTAGATCAAGATCACACTTGAGGATAAAAGAAAGATGACCTTCATGACTAAATGGGGGTGCTTTTAGTATATTGTGATGTCGTTTGGACTAAAGAATGCACCGACAATCGTTTCACATGCGATCATTGCGACATTCAAGGATTTCATTCATAAGTTTCCGAAGATATAATTTGATGATTGGATAGTGTTTGGGCTGGTAAAGCACCATGTAACTAGTTACGCTTGATGCTGGACACATGCTGGAGGTATCATATTGTGCTCAATTTGAAGAAATTCTTATTTTGTGTCCCTTTTTGGATCCTGCTAAGACATGTGGTATGTAAACAAGGCTTAATGGTAGATCCTGCTAAGATCATAGTCATCATCAATTTGGAGGCACCAAGAAGTGTGAAACAATTGTGCGCAATGCTGGGGTATACCAGATATTATTGGACATTCATCAAAAGCTATGCCTAGATTACTGCGCTGATGGAGAAGGTGCTAAGGAAGGATGCTACATTATGTTGGAATGAAGAGTGTCAACAAAGCTTAGATGTGTTGAAGGAAAAGATGATCACCGCGTTGATCCTAGTCTTCCCAGATTGGAAGAAGGAATTCCATGTGCATGTGGACGTGTCATGTATTGCGTTGGGAGTAGTACTGATGTAGGTTGTTGAGGGAGAATTGGATCATCCTATAGCGTTCGCAAGTAGAAAGTTGTCTAAAGCTGAGAAGAATTATTCAATGATGGAGCGCGAAGGGTTTGGCTATGGTGTAAGCGCTCCAGAAGTTCAGGCATTATTTGTTAGGCAGACAATTTAAGATGTATACAAACCATTCTATGTTGAAATACCTGGTCAACAAGCTTGTGTTGGGAGGGGGGGAATATGCAGGTGGTTGTTGTTGTTTCAGGAATATGAGTTTGAAGTTATCGTGAAGCCAGGACAATTAAATGTCAGTCCAGATCATCTATCATGCATTGAAACAGGAGAGGAGCCTACTAAATTGGAGGAAGGATTGCATGATGCGCAGCTCTTTGTGGTGCATGTCACGGACAGTCACTTTGAAGATATTATACACTTCCTGAGGATAGGAACGGGTCCAGAGGGGTATACTAACCAAAAAAAGAAGGAATTGGTGGTGCATGCGACAGACTTTTCTATCATTGCAGGTCATTTACATAAAATGGAATTGGACGAAATTCTATGATGTTATGTACCTGACTTTGAATGGAACAATATCCTTGCTGAAGCTCATGGAGGAGCCGCGGGAGGACATTATGCAGGAAAAAATATAGCACAGGAAATTTTACGTGTTGGGTTATGGTGTCTGATGCTTCATAAGGATTCTAAGGCTTATTGTAAGGCATGTGATTCATGTCAAAGGATGAGCAGGCCATCGCGAAGGGATGAGCTTCCTCTAAATCTACAAATATCATTACAACCATTCGAAAAGTGGGCGATTGACTTTGTACAACCAATTCAGCCTCTAGGAAAGAAGACGCGTGCGTGGTACATCATCACCGTGACTAAGTATTTGACTAGATGGGTGGAGGCGTAGCTTGTGAAGGACTGTATAAGGGAAAAAATAAAAACGTTCATCTTTGAGTATGTACTAACTAGAATGGGTTTCCCAAATATTTTGATGAGCGATCGCGGTATGCATTTCCTTAATGAGACAATCAGTGCGTTGACGGAGGAGTTCAAGGTTTATCATCAGAAGAGTATTCCATATCCCCTGTAGGCTAATGGGATGGTGGAAGCATTTAATAAGCTATTGGATAATGTGTTGATGAAGGTCTACAATGCACAAAAGAATGACTGGGATGTCCGTGTACCTACGATGCTATGGGATTACAAAACTACTTGCAAAAATCTGACTAGTTGAACACCTTTCAGGCTTGTTTATGGCGTAGAAGTTGTGATGCCGATGGAATACATCGTACCTAGTCTGCACATAAAGTGGAGCCCTGGAAGAAAGGCTTGCGCAACTAACAGAGTTGGAAGAGGATAGATTTTTGGCTGGATTACATCAGCAAGTTCAAAAGAAGTGCGAAAAAGCATGGCACAATTGACACATCAATATGCACACCTTCAAGGTAAATGATTTGGTTTTGTTATATGATATCAAGTTTGATAAATTTCCAAGAAAATTTTGGATGCATTGGGTGGGGACCTATGTCGTTAAAGAGATTACTGATGGTGGAGCGGTTGAGCTCGCGATGGGGAGCTATTTCCAGGGAAGGTAAATGGCAGTCGATTGAAGCCATACACCAAGGATTTGGCCAGATGACTATATGGTGGAAGCACAGTCTTATCACTCCAGGCAGCTGAACAGAGGTGCGGGACTATAAACTACATTTCCCGAGTTGTAGAGTTGTGTGACTAGGAAACTGCGTGGAAAGAAGCAATGTTACAACATCAACAGAAGTGCGAAGGGAGTTGCGCTATAAGACGAGAGATCACCGAGGGCCACCAGGAAGTGACCATTATGATCATTGTTCATGATTTGACAGTGAGAAAATGGCTAAATGGAGCAGGGGCGACATTTAAGTCAGAATTTAAAAGCGATATCTTTGAAAATATGTTGCCAATCTAGCATTTATGAGTGAATTTTAGGGGGAAAAGGTCGGATTCAAATTCAAATTTTCCTATAAATTACAAATGACCGCCTAACAAAAAACACTTGGCATTTTGAGAATTGAGGTGTTGAGCTCTCAGGAATGCATGGACATTGAGTGTTTTTGGCTTTGGTGGTGAGTTCAGTCTTTGATAAGCTGCCCAAGGAAACCCAAGAACTCCTAACTAGCATCATGTCAGCACCCATGGAAACCGCAACTACTAAGGGATCGATGGAATCTGAGGGAGATTCCCCTAAGACTGCAAGTGTAGAGGTGCCTGTAGAGGTACCGAAATCACTGAGGTCTCCCAGTCCAAGGCCTACGCTGCCTAAAAGGGGCCTAAAGTGAAGAAGGACAAGAAAAAAGTGGCACAACCAGTGCGCACATCGCCTAGGAAGCATCTGCAGAAAGAAAAAGCCAACCACGCAGGAGAAAGGAAAGGTGGTCAACCTCGAATCTGAGGAGGGCACCGAAGATGTGGATATGGGTGCTCAAGACATTGACTTTGAGGACGTAGATCCTATTTCCAAGTTGTAGGAATACATTCCCCCGTGCCGAGGCAAGGTGAAAGTCCCGAAGGACCTAGATGAGGGAAAATTTATGTTGAATACCCTATTGTTGCCATACCAAATTACATTTGAAGGCCCGCGCTTAGCGCGAATCCCCTCTCTCAAGCTGGAGGATTTGGGATTTGGAATACACAGAGTGATTCCCCCACTTAGCGACTGACACCTTCATGACCCGAGTGTTCTACAAAGATATATGTGTCACCGTGCTAGATCCGAAGAAGTGGATCAAAGGGGTGGAAAATGTAAGCTTGTTAAACCTGCTATGGGTGTCGAATTACCATCACGCACCCATAACCTTGATGGTGATCAAGAAATTGTTGTGCTTGGTGCACAACAAATGCCTATGGTTGGGAGAACCGATACCAATCACGATCATGTTGATCCATAGGATCACTTTGCTCCCACATTCAGGATTGAACTCGGCCATGACATTGGTGAAATATGGGTGAGCATGACCCTGCTGTGCGAATGAAGGATAATTTTAAGCTGGCCAATAAACCATGTGAATATTCAATTTCTAGCATAATTGACCCCACGGTTAAGGTCACGTCCCAGATTTTGGTTGGGAAAATCATGAGAAAGTGTCGTGTAAATGAGGTGCCAACACTAATTATGTCTTTAGTAGCTCAGTAGATGGAGGGTATACAATTTAATTGGGTGTGCTACCTGTGTGGTGAGTTCCTCACGAAGTGCAGAGAAGCCCAAGACAAGAATAAAACTTTTCACTACTCTTGGTTAGTGTTATCAATAGTGTTGGTTGTGTGGGAACTACTAGAGGATAGCCAGTTTCCTCGCGAGGGTCAAAGACAACAATATCTTATGGGTTCTAATGGAGGCAATCATCTGCACCGCAATTAACTGCAAGTTGCAGCTCTCACAAACTGTCTTTGAGTAGTTGTCAGAATATGTGGAGTTCAAGGAGAAGTTCCACTGCGTTTCCATAAAAGCACTGAAGGACTCCGAGAAAAAATGGTATGATCTTCCATACTTGGAGACAGATGATGCAATCACCACGGTCATTGAGAGTTGGCCAGCAGAGTGGCACATAGCCTCAGACTTGTCAGCTGGGTCTAGTAAGTTTGCAGCAAAGTAGAAGAAGGAAGAGGCCAGGTTAAAAATGCAGCAGTTGGACGAAAGGAGGAAAAAGGAGGTCGAGGAAAAAGCTAAAGCAGAGTGTGCTACTAAGAATTTGACATAAAAGGAGGAAGAAGAGGAAGAGCATGACTTTGACAGAAGTCAAAGGTCTCCTTCATCGCAGAAAGAGGAAGATGAGCAACTATCAAGACAGGGAGGTGCATACCCGGAGACTACTCCATTCTAGGTTAAGCACACGAGGAAGCAAGAAAAAATAGGGCCGCAGAAGAAGTCCAAGGCCAGCAAGTCACAATTTGACCTGATCAGTATGACTGTAGGTAATTTGAATGATATCGGGGACACAGTGAGGGATGCGACCGTGGAATTTTTGTAGCAGTAAAAGCAAGCCTTGATCACCATTCAAGTGGGTCTATGCAAGCTGTAGTTCCAGGCCACTCAAGTGTAGACCACTGTGGGAGAAAACAACACAACATCAACTAGCTTAGCACCTAGGACCTCAGAAGCAACAGAGTTGATCTGCTCCTTGGATCATCAGGTCGCCATGCTACCAAACGGAGCATTGACTACAAAAGTGGAAGTTGACAAGGCCACCGTTAGCACTCTCAAGAAGTTTGGGTTGAACTTGGTCGTGCTACCAAGTGAGGCCCTTAACACCCTGCAAGATGGTGTTATCGCAGAACTTTGGGCCAGAGAGCGACATGTGCTAAATATGATAAATAAGCAGAAGGTCAACAATGTCTAGACGTTCATAGAAAAGACTTCCGTGATTAGTCTCCTTAATAAGATCATAGAGAAGAATTAGCACACTATAGTTGTGGTAGTTGAGGCTTGTAAGTGTGTTACGGAGCTGAACATCCCAGAAGATGTGCCAGTCGATGCCAGAATTCAGAAGCTCGCTGCAGGTGTGCACGACGCAAAGATAGAGCTGGATAAGGTTAGTTTGAACTAAACCTTAAGATCACACAACTCGATTTGAGGGCCTAACCATCGACTCCACCAGAAGTCAAAGAACAACGCGAGGATCTGTCAAGGATGCCGTTGCCACAGTAGATGCCACAGTGAAGGATTGCACTTCACTCTTCGAGTAGTAGCTCAAACTAGTTACTAGCCCGCAGTAAGATCCCAACATGAAGCAGATAGAAACAGAGGCAAGGGAACTGCAGCTAAAGTATGATGAGGTCAAAACGACAGCGCACACTGTCGCCATCACACAAAGTTTGGTGAAGCTGCAGGAAGCGAAGGAACTGAAAGAACAGGTGGACACAACACAACGCAAGGAGGCAGTACTGAAGGCCAGATTGGGGCCTTGGATAGATGAAGCATATGTTCTCACAGCCACCATCAAAGGAAAATTGGCCAGTCTACAAAAAATGTGGCAGAAAATATAGGTAGATAACACAGCACCAACAACGGAGTAGTTGGTCACACAGGCTAAGCAGGTAGCGACACAGTGTACTGCTGAGGTTGTAGTATTACAGGTGGCATTAGGACGTCTTCGTGACAAGATCTTCGCACCAATAGAGTGACTCGGGGGTGAGTCACCATATTTGTGTTGGGGGCCTATTGGGAATGGGTCCCTAGGGTCAATTTTGGGGTTAAAAGCCCAAGTTTTGGGGCTAAAGGCCCAAGTTTTGTATAAATAATGTAAACTATCTGCATTTTGTGGTCCTGAAGTGTGAATATGTAACGAGTCATCAAGGGTTTCTACCCTTAGTTTATGTAAATTATGTCGGCTTTATGAGACCCACCTTTTGTCTGCTGACCATGGGAATGGATAAAAAGGGAAGTTTAGAAGAGTCTATGGTAGTTTTGGTAGTCCAGTACAGATATGTTTTGAAGAGTCATTGATGTAATGGGTCTGTGAGGGCTAAGAGCAAAGAGTCTTAACGTAGGAGAGAGGCTCTGAAACTGAGTGCATAGAGGCCTAGGGTAGAACTCTGCAGCTGAGTGTGCGGACCCCTGTAGCTATGTGTGTAGGGTAGTTAGAGTCTGTATGAGATATTTGAATATCAATAAAGAAAATTATTCTGGAATTACCTGTGTATGAGCTATTTTACTTCTGTTATGACTTCATGCGATTATGTTATGTTAAATACTAGGTTTATGATTTAATGCGTATTGATGCGTGAATCTATGTGTTTTACTTCATTATATGAATGCAAGTAAGAATGTCTATTTACGTGAAGATAATCATAATGCATGTTGAAGTTATCCACTACTTAAGCTAATTAGGGTAAATACAAAAGTAAGAGTAATTATACAGGCGTGTAAGTGTATGGATCGACTATTTAGGGTATGTGAAAGATAGTCATAGACCTTTGCGGAGGTCTAGAGGACAAATAAGGGAAGTATATTGATAAGTCCTAAAAGGCTTATCGATCTGCGTGAAGGAAGGACTAGGGTATAAAGCGAAATCACTGCCATGGCAAGGTGTGGAAACTTGGTTCTGGCATCCTCCCATATTTCTTCGGGTGAGACTTCAGTCCATGCTCCATGGATTGATGCTGAAAGTGCTAGTAGGTAGGGAGTTGCTTGGCTAATTAACGTTAAACATGGGTCAAGGCCCATCATGCCAACAAGGAGGATGTTTTGACTTGTCAACGTCAAAGAAAATCATACGATCTTCATGAGGATCCATATCACCCAAAGCAGAGAGTAGAACTTTTCGTTGGGATGGGCACATCTAGAGGACTTTCAGCCTTGACATGGAAGTAAGAGCTTGTTCCAAGTCATCTACTACGCTATATGTATGGGCGGGTTTATTATAAGAAACTTTCTGACGTAATGGAGCTCTAGGGATCTTGGGGATAACCTCTATAATAGGTGGAGTGACATGTAAGGTACCATTGGATGACGACATAGGCTCAGTGGAAACTTGGGGTTGGGACTCAGTCGTTGACTTAGTGGGTGGCTTATCATATTAGCATGATCAAGTCAGAACGTTGAATTTCTCAGTATTGAACTCATAACAATTCATCATAAGAATCTAATAATCATTATGACTAGATGATGGAGCTAGGGGATTTGCATGACCATGTGTAGGTTGAGCAGTAAGATATCCTTGGTGAGGAAAAGGATTGGGAAGAACAACTAGTTGAGATGAAGTAGGAGGAGGAGGAGGAGATATGGATTATGATCCTCTAGAAGTAGTTGCTTGAGCTTCCCATACTTGATGCATCTGAGGTAAAACTGGACACTCATGAATATAATATCCATATATGTCGCAATAGGCACAAGATTTGTTTGTACTAAGACCCTTGTCTTTCTTGCGTTTTTCACCATGTTGTTGGGTTGAGGGACTAGGCTAGTTTCCTTGAGGTGCAATAGGTGGTGGACCCTAACTACCTTAATTACCTTGAGATGGCTAGTTATGGTTACTTTTCCCCTTTTTCCTTTTTATAGGGCTAGGGGGATTGGACACACTCTACTGAGCATACACCTAACCTTGTGGAGGAGGTTGTTGTTGTGGGAGAGGTAGAGGAGGCATGGGGGGCAAGGAAATTGAAGGAAAATAATGAAAAATAAAGAAATTAAAGGAAATTGAAGGAAAATAATGAAAAATAAAGAAATTAAAGGCCTAATTGATAAAAATTCTTTTGAGGATTAGGCGCCATGTTTTTGGCTCAATCTTAGTCAATGTAAGCTCTTCGTTAATTCAAGTTTGGAGCTATCTCATTATTCTCTCTCTCTCACACTCTTGGTCACTTAGAGTTTTCTTGGTAGCACTCTAGCTTTGGATCAAGGAAGGAAAAGAAAGAAAAGGTAAAGGAAGGAAATCAAGGATCAAGGAAGGAAACCAGGATCAGGCAGCTTCACCAGGAATACTTGTAGGTAACCTTTTGCATCTGTGATTTCCTAACCGGTTTGGACACGCATGGCTTTACATGTTGGTGTATGGTTATCTTGATGTTAGTGGCATGGTTTTGTCGAGTTATGACAGTGGTTTTCATCCTAACCTTGCCTTTTTCCATATGCCATGGTATGTTGGGATGTTTATCTCTATTTTGAGCTTTTGTTTTCCAGATGGATTTCAGAATTCGGGGTGGATGTGGTCTCAAGTTTCATTCCTAAAGGCATAGGAATCCCTTGACCAGTTTTGGTAGGATACACGGTAAAGCCTGAGGGAGAAGTCTCGATTTATGGCCTAGTAATCTGGGCTTGGATTGTGGTAAATCCTAAGAGACTAGTCTCGGATTAGGGCCTAGTGATTCAGGATTTGATTGCGGTAAATCCTGAGAGCCCAGGAGAGAAGAAAATTCCTCAAGGATAGTGATGGATCCTAAATGGAATTCCAAGTTCGATTAGGTTGTGATCGAAGCATTGGTTTTGGTGTGACCATGGTTAGGTGAAAGTGGAGGTGGTTTAACCTCCAATTCCCTTGGTTGTTCTATGAGATCCCACATTCATGCTTAGAATATGGCATGGAGGTGATTGTCTGAAAGAGAGATTTGATTCAGCCATGTCTACGATCGGGTGGTATGTGGAAGTCCTGAACCTGGTTAGATTTACCTATGACTAATAAAAGCTAAGTTCTCTTACTTTTGCACTAGTTTATATGTGGACTTAATGGCTATCATATCTATGATATTTATATGGTTTTATGCTAGTTATAAGCATGGTTATATGACTGGTTCATGTCATGGTTATTTCATGTATTTACTTGTAATTGTTAAATGGATAGATGCAAGACCTAATTGATGATATAATAGTTCAATGGAGAAGGATGTGATCCTTTTGGTTATGTTAAGTTATTTCAGCCATTTTTTCTCTTTCTTGTATCCTAGGCATGTGGGTTGCATTGATGCCAAGTGTTTGACGAAATGCCAATCCTGATTGGGCATGATCAAGCCTAGTCCTAAGGTTTATTTTTGATTTGTTTATATTGTCATCATGTCTTTGATGTATTCTGAAGGTTATGAAAAGTTTTGGGAATAGATCGGGATTCTGGGCTAGAAAAGTGGCTCAAATCTCGGGGACATTAGCACACAGGCCTGTGAGAGCAGCTTTGCCTTCTGGTCATTTTCTTGCCTATAGCATGATAGTGACCAAGGGATAAAAGGCTTAAATCATTGATGGGACTAGGGACAGGATGTCTGAGTGGCTGACATGTCTCCTGAGGGTGTTTTGCTAATGTGGATGGGTTTTTTTGATATGTTTCATTGGTTCCATTTCCTTAAGGTCACCAAGGAAGTTGAATCTCTTATAGTATCCTCTCTCGTCGCATGTTTACCCCAATTGGCCAGTTGATTAAGTGGACCTGGGAGGAGGGCGTGTTATAGATTGGTATCAGAGCCAAGTTTCACTCTCCTTGGGTGAATGTGTTGGTCATGAATGCATGTGTTTCTCTTACACTTGCATTCTGTGTGCTTATTGCATTGCGTCATGTTGATCATGATTGTAGTAAGGTTGTCATGATGAACTTGGTTTGATTTTGTGGGATGAAACGTCAGAAGTATATGAATAGTTGCATATGGTTATATGCCACTTACATGTTTATTATATGTCACTTGACTACATCCTTGCATGTCAGGTGCATTCTTGAATGTTTTGATTACATGTATCAGTCTTGTAGGTTGATTACAAGAATTAATCACTTATTTTTTCCTACATGTGTTCATACATATGTATAGTTGATTAGGAATTGCTTATGCATGTTGATATTTTCATGTGGATATGTGTGCAATGGAGTAATGGTTGTTGTCATGCATGAGGTCATAGCATGCATTGTTGATATGGCCTTGCATTGATGACTGGACTCTAACTAGAATGATATTTATGTGTTGATGCACTTATTCGATATATGTCTATATGATATTATGATTATGTTATACATGTATCACATTGATTTGGTGATCTTGTAGACAATACATCCTCCCCAAATTATGCTAAGGTATGCTGGTTTATTGTAATTTGGTTTAGTTGACATAGTATGCCTTGCAGGAAAGAGATCATATGGCTAGCAAGGTGGTAGACTACATAGAATCTCCCTACACATCAAATGGGCAGTGTGGTGTGGGGAACTCTTTTGACTTGGAAGACACATTGAGAAGCCTGAAGAAAGAAATATGGAGTTGCAAAGTAGACAATGACAAAATCATGTAGGCACAAGAGAAACAAGCAGAATTGAATGTGATACTACTTTAGAGTTTGTCAAATTTGCAGTGACAAGGACCACTTCAGATAAGCCATGAACTTGAGGACGGAACTAATGGGGAATATGGTAGTAGGTATCCTAGTAGACACAAGTCAGATAGATATGACACGATCAAAGATGGCATGTTTTTGGACACTCCGAATAGGAGAGGTGATCGAGGTGGGTACTATTCCACTTTTGGCTCTGACATACATCATGATCATCATCATTATCATCCTTATAGGAGGAGTGATAGGGGATAATTTCTGTATGAGTTTAATAAGGTAAAGCCACCTACCTTTGATGGAGAGATGAAGACATCATAGGATGAGAAGAAATTTTGCTTGGTATGAAGAAATTATTTCATTGCACGATTATTTAGAAAATATGAAAGCAAATATAACCACTTTCAGTCTCAAAGGTAAAGCATATATTTGGTGGGAAGACGTGAATAATGTCAAAGGTATGCATGAGGGATATTTGACTGCATGCATTTGAAAGGCTCTTCAAGAAGAAGTACTTGTCTGAGAGGTACCATGATGACAGAGCTAAGGAGTTTTATGAGTTGCAAATGGGTTCCATAGCAGATGATGAGTATTCTAGTAGGTTTTTGGATCCGTTGAGATATGTGCCTTACCTCAAGGAGGAGAAGGCCAAGGTTCAGATATTCATCAATGGACTGCCAATTGCATACAAAGACCAGATTGAGTTCGATGAGCCTAGATAATTTGAGGAGGCCATCCTGAAGTTTAAGCATTGTTATGAGCAGTTAAAGCGCAAAGTTGAGGCTAATCATGAATTGAAAAGAAATTAAAAAGATAAAAGAAAATGGCCACCAAAGAGAGGAAGACCTCAAGATGCAATTGAGAAAGAAAATGTAATTCCTTACAAGAGATTCAATACAGTTGAGAAGCGACATGGAAAGCAACAGGCTAGAGGCAGTGGTAGGTAACCATTACAGTGTTGGATATGTGCTAAAGATCATCGTAAGAGGGATTTTCCATAATATTAGAGTGGTGGTAGACCCCATATCTATAGTGTTGAAGAGGTGCATACATTTGGTGATGTTGGTCATATCATTCCTCGGATCTATGCAGTTGTAGACAACATGCAGGAATATCATCAGACATCAATCATTGAGATGGATAGTAAGCTCTTTTATCAAGTTGTTTCTATTTTGATTGAGCCTGGATCTAACTATAGTTATATTAATCTTGACATGGTGGATAAGTGTGGAAGTGCATCCAAAATCTTGGTTGGTATAGTTGGCTACAGGTACAAAGAACCGAATTCACCATTGGGTAAGAGCTTGTGCATTGAAGCTAAAAGGTATGCCTACAACAACACATTTGAATGTATTTCCATTGAGATCATATAGTATGCTTTTGGGAATGGATTGGTTATACCTTCACAGAACCAAGGTGGATTGCTTTGACAAGGCCATTGAGGGTGTGGACGGAAAAGAGGAATTTGCAGGGGAAGAAGAATCCTACATTAGTGAGAATGGTTACCGCTATGCAAGCTAAGCACAGTTGCAGAAAAGGATATCTGATGCTTGAAGTACACATTTATAGTGACAAGGGTAAGGAGGTTGAGGATGCATATGCGTTAAGAAGATACCCAATTTTGCAGTAGTTTCAAGATGTATTTCCTGAGGACATTACAATGTTTCCAACTCACAGGGAGGTATACTTTTATATTGATTTGGTGCCAAGCATAGCTCCAACATCAAAATCACCTTACAGGATGAGTACACATGAGTTGGTAGAGTCGAAGTTGCAACTTAAGGAAATGTTGGACATGTTTATTTTTAGGTAGCATCAGATGTGCTCTAGATCCGAAATTTTGTGGAGGGGCTAGAACACATGATATCTCTAAGACATAGAAATAGTTTGGTGAAATTCCACCCGGATTGTATTTTATTAAAATAATTAACATTTATAATTGGGTTCCTAGGTCTAAAATCAAGAAAATTAAAATATTAATGGGTATTAATGAAACATGGGTGAGAAGCCTCTAAGAGATGAGGATCAAGTCTAATTTAATCTTAGCCATTGATTAGAGATTAGATCATGGCCATTGATATATCAACAATAAAAGTATAAAGGGAGTCTTGGGGTTAGTTTTAGAACACACACACAGAGAGCATCACTTGAGCTAATTCGAAATTTTGGGATGTGGTTTGCTGAGAATTTCAAAGTGAGTTTCTAGTGCAGAGAGGGGCAGTTTGGTAGAGGGACTTTATTCCAAGACCGTGAATACATAGCAGAGAGGCAAAGCAGCACCAAGGAGAGACAACACAGCTCTACAAGGGGTGACATAGAGGCTAGAGGAGATGATGCAATCACTTAGAGGAAACGGTAGTGTTTTTGTGAGGCATATCAAGCAATAGTTCAAGATATTGATTTCTAAGCTGAGAAGGCTCATGGGGAGGGTGACACAGCTCCTAGAGGAGGTGATGAAGTTCCAGCATAGAGCTTGGAGTAGCCATCACTGCACAGCAATGGGGACAACGCAATCATCTGTGGGGTTTTCTCATCTAGTTTTTGGACTCGCCAAAATTTTTGTGTCCGGATAGAGGTACTTCTGTCGGGTTTATTCTCTGTTGGGTGAGCCGGATTTGGTACCCTAGTTGTATTTAGAAATCTGCTTAATAATAAAACCCTCATATCTGTTGCACTGATTTTCCCACACTGGGTTTTTTCGAGAACATTTTGTCCTGAAATAAGTGTGTCCTTTCTGTGGTTGTCTCATTTATTTTTTCAGTATTTGATCTGTATATTGGTGTATGCTGCAGTGTATTTGCATTAACATTTTTTTAAATAACTTTTTAAAATGAAGAACACAAGTAGGTAATGAAAATCAGTTTACTGCAATAGGATTTTTGGTTTGTTAGATTCAGAAAGTTTCACATGGTATCAGAGGGATTGTAGATCAAGGAGGACTAAAGCCATCGACAAAAGGATAGAGGAAAATATGTGTGTGAAGATAGTTGTCCCAAGAGACAGTGTAGATTCTGACCGAGAGAGCAGAGAAGGGGTGACATAATCACCAAGGGAGGCTCAACAGAGCCTGCATTAGCTTGATTGCATGATGTTGTTGCTGCAGAGGGCAACACAGTGATTACTGGGTCAGCGCAGACACTATTGAGTCTCATTTTTATGGTTCCCAAGGCTAGAGGTGTAGCGCAGGTTTCATCTAGAGTTGTTGGTGGGGTGTTGATTTTGTTGGTGCAAAACAACACCTAGTGGAGCAAAAGAAAAGTAGATGGAATCAGTTCCTCACAATATTTCTTGCCAAGAAATCTAGATCCAACGTTGAGCAACAATTAAGAGAGATCAGAGAGGGGTGGTTCGATAGTGGTCAGCAAAAGGATTTCTGTGAAGGAAATCAAAATTCATAGGTAGATTGTTCCTTAGAGGATTTTTGGTGCCAAATAAATCTAGATCTGAGTTTCGATGGGGTAGCAATGAAAGAGGGAGAAAATAACCAATTCAAAATTCATTTGATCAGAGATGGAAGTTAAGGGATTGAGGGATCAGAATAGGTTGGATGGAGCATCCAACTTTGTCATCTGGAAGGCGAGGATCCTAACAGTTTTGGATAAAAATTGCATCAAGGATTATGCCTTGAGGACGGTTATTGTTCCAATTGATGTTGATCCTCTCAAGAAGTATGAGGAGGCTTAGGAAAAAGAGAATTTCATGATCTTCGATGGGGCAAGGATCATGTGATCCCCCATATTGCTGAGAAAGACACAACAAGGGAAATGTGGGAGGCCTTGACCACATTATATGAGGGAAACTCCATCCAGGGGAAGATGTTGCTTGAGAGTCAACTAAGATAGTTTCAGATGCGGAAGAGAGAAGAAATTGATCCCTTCCTTCTCAGGTTGAAAAGGATCCATGACCAGTTAACTTCCATAGGGGCTACACTAGATCCTCAATTTATGGTCAGGATTGCCCTAAATGCAGTCACTAGAGACTGGGGAACCTTTTTCCAAAGCATCTTTGGTATGGCTTCTCTTCCCATTTGGGAGGAGATATGGGCATCTATTTGATAGGAAGAGATTATACGGTTGACCAAAAAGGGAAGAAACAAAAAAGAGGTTAGAATCAAGAAGGAGGAAGTTGAGTATGTGGTTCTCGCATCAGCAAGACGAAAAGGGCAGCAGAAATGAAAGAAAAGGGACATATCCAAAGTTAGATGCTTTAGATGTGGAGAAATGGGTCATTTCACCATGAAATTCCCTCGAAAGAAGGGAAAGAAAGAGAATTATGACTTAAAGGATGCTCAAATGAAAGATGACAAAGAGGATGACGATGATGATTGTGCCATGAGTGCTCATGAACCTCTAGAGAAGAGGTTGGGAAATATTGAGCTGTAGTCGGGAGGACTACACAAGGAGGTTAGGATCCTTGAGGTGCCCAAACTCATGGATAACATATGGCTATGGGAGCCCTTAATGACAGTAACATAATGATGGGAGACAGTTAGTGTAGGGGATGATGGAGCAATAGTGGTAGATTTAGAGTGCTAAAGTCTGAAGCAACACAGTGAAATGTTGTAGTAATGTGAAAGGCATAGAGAAGATACAACAGTAGCGCAGTAGCATCAGAGGGTCAACACATATTAGCAGCAGAGGTATCTTCAACATCAAGGGGCATCTAGACTGACCAACATGTCAGCTTTTGGGTGGATTTTCATTTTCATACTTCTTAGCAACTGAGTTGCATTGCAGTAGTTAGTAGTGGCAGTGCTATGGGTAGCATGATGCAACAAATTGAGATGGAGCTGCAGTACAAATGGAGTAGTGACAGTGGAAGTGTCATGGGAAGCAATACAAATTACAACAGTGCAATGGATGAGGGGCAACAAGCCAAGCATCAGTTGCACTGAGGATCAATCTCATGGATCAGTGTGAGACTTTTGTTGGGAAGTATTGCTATAGCACATTACTCGCTAAGAGTGTTGATTTTTGGGTAGCATCAGATGTGCTCTAGCTCTAAAATTTTGTTGAGGGGATGGAGCACATGAGATAACAAAGACCCAAAAATCATTTGGTGAAATCCAACCCGATTGTATTTTGTTAAAATAATTAATACTTTTAATTGGGTTCCTAAGTCTAAACTTAGGAAAATTAAAATATTAATGGGTATTAATGAAAACATGGGTGATAAGCCTCTAAGATACAAGGATCTAGTATAATTTAATATTAGTCATTGATTAGAGATTAGATCATGGTTGTTGATTTCTCAACAAGAAAAGTATAAAGGGAAGCTTGGGGTCATTTGGAGAACACACACAGACAGAGTAGCACTTGAGCTAATTCGAAATTTTGGGGCGTGGTTTGCTGAGAATTTCAGAGTGAGTTTCTAGTGCAAAGGGGTAGTTCGGCAGAGGGACTTTAGTCCAAGGAGAAGAATACATAACAGAGAGGTAGGGTAGCACTAGGGAGAGACAATGCAGTTCCAGAAGGGGTGAAATAGAGGCTAGAGGAGCTGATGCAGTCACTTAGAAGCAACATTGCGGTTTTTGTGAGGTAGATCAAGCAACAATTCAACATATCAATTTCTAAGTTGGGAAGGCTCACTGGGAGGGTGATGCAGTGTTATGAAACCAGCTCAAAAAAAGATAGAAAAGATAGATCAACGCCTTAGAATTCAGCCTATTCGAGGGGGCAACCTCCTTTACATTACATAAATGAACAATTCTTGGATGATACAAAT